>VMDO01001570.1:158634-202123 GCA_007922755.1 Pedetes capensis
AAAAAAAAAAAAAAAAAAAAAAAAAAAAAAAAAAAAAAAAAAAAAAAAAAAAAAAAAAAAAAAAAAAAAAAAAAAAAAAAAAAAAAAAAAAAAAAAAAAAAAAAAAAAAAAAAAAAAAAAAAAAAAGCAAGATTAAAAAGGGAATAAAAACTTTAAGTAGAGTCAATCAGAAAACTATATATAAATACAAAAGTAAAAATAATGTGATGTATCCTCAAATGAAAGATTTTGGGGGTCGGTCATAATTAATTTAATTCACAGATGTTTTGCATTTGCTCTCTTAACTATGTTATCCATGTAAAAATAATAATAATATGAAAAAAAATGATAATGGCCACAAGAGAGATAGAGAAAAGAGTATCAAAAGAGTTAAGGAAAAATGTCTTTAACCTGAAAGAATGAAATAAAATAATAAGATAATTTTAACACCCTTATTACTATGGAGGCTTAAGAGCTGATTTTCAATTATAAAAGTTGGTAGTAATGCCTATTTTTTTGTCTTATTTGAGCATGATTACAGCAGCTGCAATCCATGTTGTTGTTGTTATTGTTGCTGTTGTTGTTATTAGGTGATGTTGAGTCAGCTAGGTCTGACTCATACCAACCCTAAAGGATTTTCAATGGCTGATTGTTTCAGGATTGCCTGGGGAATGGGTTGCCATGTCCTTCTCCCGTTTTTGCAGGTTTTGCAATGCTGAGGGTTGAACAGGGCCTCAGAGAGTGCAGAGCTTCACTCTACCAACTGAGCCAAACCCCAGCATTATACACTCTCCAACACTGTGCCATGCCCAGCACTATATTGTCAGTGCTTCTCTGCTATTCATAGGGTTTTCAATGGCAGATTGTTTCAGGAGTGGATTGCCAGGTCTTTCTCCCTTGCCTGCAGCACTTAGTATTCCCGGGTGGTCTCTTATCCAAGGATTAAGCCAATCCTTCTTAGCTTCTGAGATCAGGCAGGATCAGATGCTAGAGTGCTATGGTGGCATTCAATAAAATAAAAAAATAAATTTTCAATAAAAATAAATATTCAGTAAAAATAAACATTAACCGAGCACATCCTATCTACTAGGTACTATGCTAGGTGTGGGGAATGAAAGAGATGAAAATCCCTGCCCTTAGGGAATTTACATTCTTGTGTTATGAAGCAGACAATAAACAAAATAAATAAGTAAACTGGGTAGGTGCTATGGGAAAAAACCAAAGCAGAGCAAGTGGATAGGGAATGTCAGGAGGGGAGCTGCAATATTAAACTGGATAATTAGGGAAAGCACCACATCACAGAGAAGGTGACACTTCAGTAAAAATGGAAAAGAGATGAATGATCTAGTCATACCAGTGTCTGGGGGAAGTAGTATCCCAGGAGGTGGTGATTTTTTTTTTTTTACCACAATCAAGACACATTGAGAAGATTAGAGTCAAAAGGATTTCCTGACACTGGAATGTGAAGAGTGAGAAAAAAGCAGGAAGAAGGATGACTGTAGGTTTTTAGTTTGAGTAACTGAAAGGATGGAGTTGGCATGAACTGAGATGAAGGAGCCTGTGGGTGGAGTAGATTTGGGCATGAAGAGCAGAGGTTTGGTATTAGACGTGTTGTGCCTGAGATGTGAAATAGCCTTCTCAGTAGAGAGTTTGAATCAACAGTTAGATGTGTGGGTCTGGAATTCAAAGACATGTCTGAGGCTGGGACTTATACTTGGAGCTAGTGGGACGTGGGTGTTATGTAAAGCCTGAGACTGGACGGGCTTTCCACAGATATGTGTAAAGGAGAGAAGCTGCCCTAGAACCCAGCCTCAGTACACTCCAATTTAAAAGGTCAGGATGAGAATAAATAAGCAAAGAAGCCTAAAGAATGGTCAGTGAGAAGGGAGAAAACCAATAGAATTAGTGTCCCAGGAGCAAAATGACAAGTAAGTGTTAAGGAAGGGGAAGTGACCGACTACGGTTAATGTGGTTGACATGTTGGTACAATGAAGACTGGGACCTCAAGTATCAGGAAGTTAAACATGATTCCTTGAGTCAGATTTTCTAGGTTAAACACAAAGACACGTAAGCTCTCTTTGCCTCACTTTCCTCATCTGCAAAATAGACAAAACAGCATCAGTGTCACAAGAGTGTTATGACGATTACATTGATGGGTGTATGTATTACTGTATATGACAAATACTTTCATGTATCAGAGGAGGTGGTGGTGGTGGTGGTAGGAATAGTAATGGTGGGTATGGTAGTGATAATTGTATTTCCAAAATTCTTGAGATGCTATAATTTTACAGATGAGAAAATTTGGGTTCAATGAAAGTGATTAGCATGTCCAAGGTAAATAGCTTGGTTGAAATCAGCCTTCAGCCATACCACCCTGTCATCTGATCCTGTCTGATCTCAGAAGCTAAGCAGGATCGGGCCTGGTTAGTCCTTAGATGGGAGACCACCTGGGAACACTAGGTGCTGTAGGCTTGGGGGAAGGACACTGCAGCCTACTCCTGAAACAATAAGCAATCAAAAAACCTATGAATAGCAGGGAAGCACTGACAACAGTGTCAGGCATGGCATAATGTTAGGCAGGACTTTGCCTGCTGTACATAGGGTGGGTATGAGTCAGAACCAACTCCACAGCACCTAACAAGGTCAAACAGGGCTTCAACTCCAAAGCTAATCACCTCCAAAAAATATACTCTTTCTGTTATAGTGCTGTATTGCCAAACAATATTAGTATTAACATTAATCAATATTTATTCATCAGTCCATATCTTACCCTATTAAAGTGTGGGAAAACAAAGTTGGGGGTCTGTGTGATCTCTAGCCTCAATGAAGAGAAAAACAAAACAAAAATGTTTAATAACCCTTCTAATGATTGACCTGCTGAAGTGGTATTAATGATTCTTAGGTCTCTGTGGGGATTCAGATTAACATGAACTGACAAAAATTTAAAAAGATGAATATACAATTAATTTTCTTTGCCTGCTATTACTGGCAAAAAATAAAGCAGTTTTTAAAATTATGCTTGTTATGTACAGAAAGGATTCCAAATAGAATTTCCAGGAAACTCAAGGGTATTACATATTGTGTGAAAAGAATGGAAATATAGTTCTCTCTCATCTGGTTGTTACTAAAATTCAAGGTTCTTGCTACTCACAGCTCAACATATGATTCAGGAGACAGAAGTTAGTGGAAGGAAACGGATTTGTTCAAAGCCAGCCCTGATGAATACAGAGGGGCTTCTTCTTTGCCTCAAATCTCTATCTTGGATGCTCAAGACATAAAAGGCTGTGATGCGAGAGAAGGAGATGCAGTGAGACTCTAGGCTGGAGATCTCAAAGCTGGACACGGCCTTTGTCTCCCAATCTTGAGTATCTGAATCTCCCAATCTCTGTCTCTTCTTCCTCATCCAAAAGGATCCACATCTCAATTCCTGGGGCAAATATCTGCATTTTCTTTTCAGGTAGACATCTTACTTTTCTTTACATCAATTCATTTGAGCTGAGGAGATAAGGGCGTGTTAAAGACACCTCTTTTTAGAACTTAGACTACTCAGTGCCTCATTAAAACAGTGCCTCATTAAAAGGTTAGGGAAATGACTAGAAAATACTGGGGTCTGGGAGAGATGTTGGGGAAGGCAAAGGTAACTGCTCTCTTACATTGTCATCCTATCAAATGGCATGGGTGGATATTAAGGCAATCACAGTTGAATCTCTTCCTACCCTAAACATCTTTTCTACCCTGAACAATCAGTTAATGTTATTTTCAGTTTCCATCTTCCATCTCACTCTACTCTGTCTCTTTGCATTCTCAATTAGTGTTTCTATCTAACAATAATTTTTTCAGTTGTCCAGCTTTGCTTTCATCAGCCACACCTAAAAGGTTGCTAACCTTCCCCCAACTTCCTGAGAAGGGTGTGTGTGTGTGTAAACAGTACACACACACACACACACACACACGCACGCACCCACATGCATACATGTCAAATAGCATAGTTTGAATACTTCTTGTACACCTTGTAATTAAAAAAAATTCTATGAATGGATGTGTAATATTTGGACAGAGAATACAGTGATTAAGAACAGAGTGAAGCCAGATTACCTGAATTTGAATGCTGCCTACAGTACTTGAGAGATGACATTTGGCAAGTTTCACTTCTCTTTTTCACAGTTTTATTCAACTCAAAAAGATAATGAAAATAAATACCTCATAGATTTATTGTGAGAATTGAATGAGTTAATATTTGTCAAGGGTTTAAAACAGATTCCATCACAGAATAAGTACTTCATGTTAGCTTTCATAAAGATGATGAACATCATGGTAACTAGGATGGGGATAATGGTGACAGGGATAATGCTGCTGCTGTTGCTGCTGCTGCTCTTGATAGCATGGTAAACTGAAGTTTCTCTCTCAACCTCTAAGTACCTGTTTCATCATCTCCAAAATACACAAGTTGAGTTCTGTAAGTTAGACAAATGTGAACTATGTGTGGTGGTTCATACCTATAATCCCAGTGACACGGGAGGTTGAGGCAGAAGGATTGCATGTTCTAGGCCAGAGGCAGTCTATGTAAGTTACCAAGACCCTGGCTCAATATAAAAGGCAAAAGTTGAGCTGGGGTGCAACCCAGTGGTAGAGGACTGCCAAAGTAGGTGTGAACCCTGGGTTCAATCCCCAAGTACCACAAAAACAAAAAGTTGAGAGAATACTTTTTAAAAAGTAGCTAACTTCAAATGTTTTTATTAGGAATATTCTTGTACTAAATTAGTGAATTAAAGAAGAGATGTGCTAGTTTTAATTTTTTTTTCTGCTACCTGAAGATCTCTAATTCCGTTTTGTTTTGTTTTGTTTCAGCTTCCAGCAAGAATTGCAGCCCTGCCCCTATAGTTATTGCTTCTCTCTCCTTTTTGGTCACTGCTATTATCTCTTCCAAAAGAAGAGTGTAAAGGAATCTTGTGACTTCTTTCTTTAAAATAAATATTTATGTGAAACTTTGTATTTGCTGTTTTGTTACCAGAATCTGAGGTTTGTACTGCTCACTGATCTAACAAAGACCCACGAGATAGAAATTGGTGGAAGGAAGCAGTTTGATTCAAAGCCAGACCTGAAGAAGACAGAGAAGAGTCTCCATCTCAAATCTCTATCTCAGGGGTTGGGGCACAAAGAACTTTTATGGGACAGATAGGGAAGTACAGAAAGCAATGGGCAGGAAGTCCGTGAGTTGGGCAGGTCCTAGTCATCCAGAGCCTATCTTTCCTCTTCTGTGGCCAGAACCTCACAATGGACTTTGCTCTTTTGCAGCTACTTAACCAGACCCTGAGGAGAGGACTCTTTTCAGCAAAAAGGATTAGACACTGGTGGAAGGCAAAAGGAAGATAGGGAGAGCAAGAGGCAGTTTCAAACAAACTCCTGTTACATTTTGGTTAGAAATGGGAAATTATTGGCAAGGAAGATTGATTTCCTCAGAGAATGGGCTCTTCTTTGCTAAGCCTATTCTGCTTTTCCTATACTCTTTTGCCTTCCTCCAGCCAGGGCACCTTGAATACCCTTGGGGAATCATTCTGTCCAACTGTCATTGGGGCTGGGATTTAGCTCAGTTGGTAGAGCGCTGCTCTATAGTCTCTAAGGTCCCAAGGTTGATTCCCAGCACCACAAAAATAAGAGAAGGACGTGGCAATCCACTCCCAAGGTAATCCCAAAACAATCAATCATTGATAACCCTATGAGGGTCAGCATGAGTCACACAGAACTCCTAACAGCACCTAACAACAACTACTATCATTGGATGCAGAGCCAGCTCAGCCCACTGCCTATGAGCTGGTCTGTAACTCAGGCCTAAGCCAGTCAGTGTATTTCTTCTCCATGAACTCAGAGATATTTGGCAGAATACAGAATAACCCAATTATAGCCTCTGCTGCACAACCAGGGTACTCTTTTGAAATTAGTTTTAGAAGTAAGGTTGTTGTTGTTAGGTGCTGTAGAGTCAAATCCAACTCATAGTGACCCTAAATACAGCAGAACAAAACACTACCCAACACTCTGCCATATGCCTAATCTTTTTATGTTTGAGCGCATTGTTGCAGCCACTGTGTTTCTTTTCATTTTGAGTCATGCCACATCAGCAAAAGGAGGTCCCAGAGGTTTTACTCCATTCCTGTCATTAAGGTTTACTCTACTTTGAGCAGGCAATTCTTCTCCAGTCATTTCTTGAATGGCTGCCAACCTAGAGGGCTCCTTTTCAGGCACTATATTTGACTATGCTTCTCTACTACTCATAGGGTTTTCAATGAGTAGTTATTTCAGGAGCGGGCTGCTGAGTCCTTCTCCCTAGTCTATCTTAGTCTGGAAGCTGAACTGAAACCTGTCTACCATGGGTGGCACTGCTGGTATCTGAAATACTGGTGGCATAACTTTCAGCATTACAGGAACATACAAACTCCCATAGCATGACAAGCTGACAGACACATTGGAGAATAGGGTAGGAGTCTATTTTTTGAGTGGAGTTTAGCAATAGCAGAGTGTGAATTTATAGTTGCTAGTAGCTACCTTTCCATCAAGAGAGATGCCCCTGAATTCCTAAAAAAGAGCCAACATAGTGAAGGAAGAGCTGAGAAATGAAAAGAAACTGAGACATGTTGAGAGTATATGAGCCCCTAGATCTAAATGTGCCTTAAGCCAAATATATTAAGCTCTGTCATTACATGCCTGCAGCCATAGCACTGGGGCTTCTGATCCTGTCAGATCTTGGAAGCTAAGTAGGGTTAGGCCTGGTTAATACTTGGATGGGAGACTGCCTTGAAATACAAAATACTTATAGGCTTGAGAGAAGGACCTGGCAACTCCCTCCCAAAAATCAATCCGCCATTGAAAAGTCTATGAATAGCAGGGAAGCACTGACAATAGTGTTATACCTGTTGTACATAGGGTTGCTACGAGTTGGATATCAACTTGACAGCACCTAACAGCAGCAACAATTGTCATTACATAACTCAATAAGCTAGGTTTTTGCTAACATAATTTGAATTACATTTTCTATCTCAAGGAATTAAAGGAATTCTAATGAACATAGATTTTCTGTTATTTAATGATCCTAATTAAGAATAATCAAAGAAGATTAAATTAGAAAGCAGAAGATAAATTCTCCATCAAATGGAAATGCTTTGAACCATAGAGACTTAACCAAAATGCGATTTTCTTCAACAAATTGTAACAGCATTTAAGATCAAATTAGTGTAGTCTCAGATGGGAAGCAGCATGGAAATATGAGAAATAAAGGGGAAAGTGAATGAAAAATGCTAGTGAAATCTCAGTCACTGCTGGTAATGCAAGTTCCTAAATTAAAAAAATTAAAATTTAAACTCATAATAGCTGATAGAAGATCAGATTAAAATTTTGACTTTAGGTCTTTATAGAAAACTCAGGTGCATTTGTTAGGAGAATATGTGCTATACAGTGGTAAAGGAGAAAATATGGGAGAAAAAGCTGGTTACCAAATAAGTATCAAAAATATGAGTTTCATTATGCACAAACCAGGAGATCCAGAGTAGAAGTTATTGTTTCACAGCTGGAAATGTTCTCCAACTCTTCCCCAAGTAGTATACAGTTTAGGACAGAGGAAATTATTTTATGATCTCCAATGACCCTACTATTGGGATAAATGGAGTAAAGGTAAGGGCCAGAACTTTGACTTGGAATTATAATAGTGTCTTGGAACCCCTTGGAGCAGGTTTGGAGAAGAAGCAATAAAAGTGGAAATCAGTTCATCTACCCCAGAGAAGCCTTTCTGAAGAGCCTGTTATCATCAAAGAAACTGAATGGAAAACTAGTTACATAAAATCACCTGCCAGGAAGTTCAGCCTTCAACATACTATTATTCTTTGAATTGGGATTCCCAGACTGACAGAACTGAGAATTTCCACAGACAGACAATTTACACCAATCATTGCACAGGGTCTTTGGCTGGTTGGTGGCTGCCTAGCAGAGAGTGGTGGGCGCATCTTTGCAGTAAGCCCTGGCAAGGCATTAGTGGAATGCCATGATTGGAAAGCCGCCCAACAGCTTGCATATATTTCTCTCCTTGCCATATAAATGCATTTATTGAGTTATTGCAGTACACAAAGTATTTTGGAGATTAAAAGTTAAATGCACTAGACTAGATCTCTCATGAGTTTATCCTCTCGCAGAAGAAATTAAGAACACAAGTGACAAAGGAAGTACCAAAACAAAGGGGAAAATAGAGTTCTCTACTCTTGAAAATTCAAACAAAAGTATTCTTCTATTTGAGGGAAGAGGAAAAGCCAGGAAGGATCTAGTTTGAGGCAGCATTTGAGGCAGGCTTGGGATGTCTGGTGAGAGCACGGGGTGAGAGGAAGGAAAAAGAAAATAAGAAGCTGTATGTCCCATGTGCTTCGTACCAAAAACAAGTCATAAATGTTTGGAGTTAAGGGGAAAATGAGATTCCTCTAGATGGCAACTACAGTTTTCCTATCAGAGGTGAGGTTTTATTTAGTTGAGAAGTTTCATGTAGGTAGAAAAGAGAGACGTGGAAAGGAGAGGCAAAATATGAGATTGATCTATGAATGTCTAAGCTCAGCAAGCAGATAGGTCTGGCAGGAAGGAAAGGAGTTACATGGGCTGGGGAGCAAGGTTAAGACCACTCAAGCTAAAAAGTCAGCTAAAGCATCTTCTCTCCAGGAGGAATCATTTTTCTGAGGATGGTAATTCTAAAGTGGTGATTCTTAAATTGCATGTGCAGCACAAGCAACATTAGTAGACCTTAAAAACCTTGGGAGAAATATAAATTCTATCGCCAGATCAGTAGCCCAGCAAGCTGTATTTTAATATGCCCTGAAGATGATTCTGCTGTGCTCCAACATTTGAGAACATTGTAACTTATGTGATTATGATTCTTAAGGGAATAACGAAGTTTTTTTTTTGTTTTTTTGTTTTTTTTTTTTTTAGATAACTTAGTTCTTCCTCCTCCTGCTGCTGCTTTACAGGCCAAATCTCTGCAGACATAAATTGTTCTCCTGAAATTATGTATGAGTTTGGTTAAGGATAAATGGAGTAGTTCACATTCACTCAATCTCTCCCAAAATTTTTGAGTTTGAAATCTGCAAAGTAGACCATTGATTTAAACTGATGCATAAATTGATGCAGAGTCTAAGTAAAAAATTCATGAGATGATAGGAGACTATTTTTAGAAATTCCATTGTAATTTCTCTTCCTTTGTTAGGTGGGGGTATCTTCTGAATATAGAATGTATGTTCAGTTGTGCGTAAATTCACATGAATTGTTAAAAGACTACATAACTAACTGCATAGTAATCATCTACTGTATTTCAGTATAATCTAATTTGCTTGGATTGAGTTGTCTAATAATCTGAATCAAATTGACTTACACTGAATTAACCAGTTCTTGATTTGATAAGATGCAACAAATATTTACTGAACTAGGGGCTTTCAGGCACACCAAGATGAAGCAAACACTAACAACTAAGAAGTGAGGGTCAGGATATTACAGATAGTGCAGAACTTGTTTTTTTTTTTTTTCTTTTTCTTTCTTTCTTTCTTTCCTTTATAACTTCTTCTTTCATGGCCTCATAGGAAAAATAAGACTATACATACATTGAAACAAGTTAGGCTGGGCATGCTGGCACACTCCTGTAATCCCAGCAACTGGGAGTCCGAGGCAGGATGATTGTGAGTCTGAGGCCACAGGCAGCCTGCAAAATTTAGTGAAAGCCTGTCTCGAAATTAAAAAAATTAAAAAGGGGCTGGAGGTGCATTTCAGTGAAAGAGTGCTTGCTTAGAATGAGAGATCCTGGGTTCAACCTTAAAGTACTGCAAAAAAAGAAAAAAAGAAACAAGCTAGTCTTCTCCACTGTATTCTTCAAAACCTGAAAGACTTTAGAGAAAATGAGAGGAACCCAAAACAAAAACATTTGAGGGAAGCATTGAAAAGGGTACGCTTTCTCCCTGTATTTCCACAAACTAGGAAGAAGCTTTGCTAGTGTTGTTTAGCTCAGTTGGTAGAGCGCCTACCCTGCACTCTCTGAGGACCCAGGTTTGATCCCTCGGCCTGCAAAAATGGGAGAAGAATGTGGGAGCCCACTCCCAAAACAATCCCAAAACAATCAGCCATTGAAAATCCTATGAGAGTTGCTATGAGTCGGACCTGACTCAATGACACTTAACAAGAAGGAAGCAGCAATAGAGAGGAAGCTATCAAAGTGGGGGCGTTGGTGGTGCCCCGTGGTGGGAAAATGCCTATGAGAGGCACTATGAATGATGATAGCCAGCCTCACAAGAGCCACAAGCACCTGAAGACCACTAGTCATTACTGAAGTAGACACCACCCATGTCTGGCATCAAGTGGCTGCCCCAGTTGCCATTTGAACCAGCATCCAAGGACTTCCCTTGAACTACCACCAATCATACTTCTGATCATTTCATAGAAGGACTCTGCCCCAAGACTTTTCTTGATCTTTTTCTTTCATTTCCATTGTGAATCCCCTTAACTATGCCAAAATTCTGGAGTGCAACCCTAAAGCCAAGAGGAGGAGGGCGAAATCCTGGACACATATAGTAAAGAAAAAGGGGCAAAGTGGGAGACCTATCACTCTCCATATATATATATATATATATATATATATATATATATATATATACACACACACATATATATATAGTGTTATTTTTTTCTTGAAAGGATTGTAGCCAATGAGCCAGCTCAAGACTCTCCTGGAAATAAGACCATTACTAATAGACACGTGCCTGTAGCCATATCACTGCAGTGTCTGAAACCCTTAGATCTTGGAAGCTAGGCCAGGTCGGACCTGGTTAGTACTTGGATGGGAGACTGCCTGGGAACACCAGGTGCTATAGGTTTGGGAGAAGGACCAGGAAGCTCACTCCCAAAAAGCAATCAGCCATTGAAAACCATATGAACAGCAAAGAAACACTGAAAATAATGTTTTGCCTGTTGTACATAGGGTCGCTATGAGTCGGACACCAACTCAATGGCACCTAACAATAATAATAGACACCTATTGTAAATGAGCAAGTTTTCAGCATTAGTAAGTAATGAAAATGCAGAGTTGATATATTTAAATTCATCCTTTTCCAGAACCTCTAAGCTCTGGAAATGTTCAAAATCCATTTGACTATTCCCACAGGACATTCTGAGGGCCCATTTGTCTGAGAGGGATTCCTTATTTTAAATGACAATGATAACAATGACAATAGTCTTGGTTTGGAGTTATCTTATCACTTTCCTTACTCCCAACAAAGTTCTTATTATGTATCAGGTAAAATAGTAACTTCGAGGGAAATCTTGAGAGTGTACAATCACTTATAATGCATGAGAGCCAAAGACTTTATGGTAGGCAAATGGACTTCCCTAACTTTTATTCTTAAATACAAGCACATCTCAGAAATCCTACTTCTGCAAGTGTTACGGTCTCTTCTCTGTGAAAGCTCAGACTACTTCCATTTTTCAACTTCTACTATCTCCTAATCATAAGGCCTCACTAGGAGATGGATGAGAACAAATTATCTGCTCTGGTCTTATTCATATAAGCAAGAAAATTATACTATTGCTCACTCATTGTTCTTATTTAGTTCTGCATAAATCATATCAAGAATAGTTAGCACAGGTTTATGATAGCCAAGGCACTATAGAAATTGGTATGAATAATAAAAATGTAAGTTATGTTCCTCCAAACTGACATCTTTACTACATTATCTAATGATAGTATTTACATTTATGTATACTTCACACTGTAGTAACTGGAAATAGTCTTACTAAGAGTAGAAATTAGTTGTTTTAATTATGCTTCAAGGTGAAATATAATACTTAGAAATATCCTCAACTGCAATACTACCATGATTTTTTCAACAATATATCTTCTTATTGATTACCATTTCAATAAAGCTTTCTTTAGTTATTTCTTTGTTTAAAGAAAACAAAACCAGGTAAATGGTTTTCCAAGTGACTACTCTCTGCACTTATGTTCTATCATACCACGTCTGGCATCTAAAGATCTTAGAAAGTACTATTTTTTTAAAAAATCACAGAATTTGACTTGATTTCATGACAAAAGTGAACATGTCTTCTATTGCACCTCTACTTGCCACTCCCTTTCTTAAACATAGGCATATTGGTTTCCACAGTTTTTATGGCTTTTTGGAAGGTCTGTAAGATTGGTTCCATAGCCTTGACAATTTGTTCCAACTGCTCTGCTGCTGCTTCTAAGGAAATGTTGGCATTCTCAATTCTTAGGGCATCCTGCAACTTTCTCAAAGTGTCTATGGTAGCAGTTTTGGAAAGATCTGGACTCGTAGTTTTTTCAGATGTGGTGGCATCTGATTTCTCTTTGGTGTCTTCTCCATAGAAGTCATGTAACTGAAGATTCTTGATGGGGAATTTCATCAGGAGTGCAAGAAAAGATTCCAAGTGCCCAAAGATGTTACTACTTTTCAGCACAGAAACAATGAGTGGTATCTGGATATTTTTGAGTACTTCTTTAGCTGAATGATGCAACTCCACATTGGAATATTTCTCAGCCACGGAACACACAGCTGTGGTAACCTTGGAAAACAGAGGCTCCTTTTGTATGTTATTGTGCTTTGCATCCACTATAGCTTGCATCTCCTTAAAAATTTTGAGCACTTCTTCAAACAAATCCTTAATGTTAGTATCTTCTTTCATAGCCATTGAGGGTATTTGGGTATTCATAGTATGGTTAAACAATTTAATAAATGTATTTATGAAGGAGATTAGATCTTGTACATAAAAGAAGAACATTTTGGCAGCTTGAATCAGTCTCTCTTTAACCTTTTCTGATTCTGAAGACATTTCTTTAATGAAGATATTTCAGCACTGCAAAGCAAAGCAGAAACCAAATGAAAACTAAAAGTGAATTTGGCAATCATACACAGACTAAAAATGTAATCTAATGTGAGAATAACTCATATCAAGGCAGAAAAGCTAGAAAAAGTTTGAAGTGGAAATGATCCTGTGCTTTAATAGGAATGATAACTAAAATAATTAAAAGAATAGAATAATGGTGTACCACTGAATTTATATCACACACACATCCCATTTTGTATCTTATGTGGATATGCTGAAACATATAATAACACTATTTTCAAGGATATTACCATCAATAACCATTTAGTATAGTACGGGATATTGGATATAGCACTGAAAATTACATAGAAGGGCTCCAGTCTCAGTTAAGATGAATAAGCATTCTCCATCTGATATTTCTTATTCGTGACAACTAAAACTCCTGGACAGAATACATAAATAACTATCAGAGAATTTAGAAAGATGGATAACAGCAGGTAGAGTATAGCATTTGAAGGTTAGTACAGCAGTTATCTGGGTTATTAGGGGTGAGGGATGGTGTGTGTGTTTGTGTGTGTGTGTGTGTGTGTGTGTGTGTGTGTGTGTGTGTGTGTCTTTTCCTGCCCCCTATATGTCACATCTTGGGCACCAGTGTAGACTGAAATTATAATTGTAAACAAATCCAAAGCAGGAAAATTCCAAAAGGAGCACCACTTTAGCAAACTAGGAAAAGGGCTTTTGAAGGGCAGATCTCTTTTGACTGAAGTACCTCCAACAAAATGGCATTCTCCTGTCTCTTCCCCCACTTCCCAAAGCAGAGGCAGCTCTAAATCCTTTTGGCTTTTGAGCCCTAGAATGAAACAACAGTATCAGTCCCCCATCCCACCCTAACCCCACATATACAGAAGGTGTCAAAAAATGTATACTCGTCTTGGGATGCCTTCCTTTAACGACAACTGTGCTTCCACTATTTTCTTTGCCTGTCATATTTTGGTGGTAGCATTCAATTGATTAATGTCATCCTTTGAGTGAACTTCGTGCTACACACTGCTACCATAATTTAAGTAAGACATAGATAACATGACTTTAAATGTGTATACATATTTTTGGCACTACCTGTATAACACCAGGACAGCAACAGCAAGTTCTTTGGACTCATGAGCCCCAATAATGAAGTATTCCGCAACTGCATGCACACGGTTAGTGGTAGGCATGGTGACTCATTTCATTATTTTGCCCTGAGGTAAGACCCAAATTGCAGGAGGTATACAACAAGGAGAGCTTAAACCCTGTTCTCCAACAGGGTTGGGGACCCTTGGGAATCAGATAGTGGGGAGGTGAACCACAAAGAGAAGCAAAAGTTATAATAAAAATATTGTTGATGGAGTTTCAATGTATATAGATCTAATATACATGACAACTATACCATAAAGGAGAGAGGGTAAAGAAACTCATGTAGCTGTAAGTTTTCTTTGTTTTACTTGAAGTGATAAAATATTAATTTTAGGTAATTACATGAAGTATGGAAGTATATTGTAGTCTATAGAGTAACCATGGGGAAAGAGTAGGAGGCATGAGACCACAGAGGCAGAGATTAAGAGTGATTCAGCCACAGTTAAGGAATAGAGAGAGCCACCAGAAGCTGGAAGAGGCAAGGAATGGATGCCCTCTGGGATCCGCTAGAAGAAGGAAGTCTTCCTGACTTCTGTTTTCTAGCTTCCAGATTGTAACAGGATGATCTTTTGTTATTTTAAGTCACTACACTTGTGGTGGGCTGGGATTTAGCTCAGTTGGTAGAGCACTGCTCTGCAGTCTCTGAGGTCCCAAGTTTGATTCCCAGCACCGCAAAAATGGGAGAAGGATGTGGCAATACACTCCAGAGACAATCCTGAAACAACCAGCCATTGAAAACCCTATGGGGGTCTCTATGAGTCAGACACGACTCGACGGGACCTAACAACAGCAGCAACAAGCTTGTGGTAACTTGTGATGGCTGCTCTACGAAATTCATCATTTAGTTTTGTCAATAGACAAAACTAAATTTCAGCAATTATTTAAATAATTATTTAATTTACTCAAAAGATATCAGAAGAAAACAAAGGAATGAAAAACAGCAGATACAAATAGAAAATTAATAAATGTTAGGGGGCTGGAGATATAGCTCCATGTTAGACCACTTTCCAAGCATATGGAAAGCCCCAGGTTTGATCCCTAGCACCTCAAACAACAACAACAACAATAATAAATGTTAGACATACCTTAAACCTATCAGTAAATACAATAAATGTGAAATACTAGAATAACTTAATTTAGCAAGCTTGCAAAATATAAGATCAAATATGCAGAGAACCAGCCAGGCACAATGGTGCATGGCTATAATATTAGTCACTCAGGAGACTGAGGAAGGAGGATCATTCGAGCCCAGGAGCTCAAGACCAGCCTGGGAATGCAAGACTCAGTGGAATTCTATCTCAAATTAAAAAAAAAAAAAAAAAAAGAATTGTATTTCTATATATTAGAACAAAAAAATCAGAAACTTGCAATCAGAACAATGACATTTATAATATCATTAAAATATTAAATACTTAGAGATAACTATGAAAAGAGTTCTGAAAAACCTGTACATTTGTAATTGAACGAAGTATTGCTGAGACAAATTAAGGAAGACTTAGATAAAATTGTTAATAGATTGAAAGACTCAATATTGCTGAAATGTCAATACCCTTTAAATTGATTTATACCTCCAACAGTCTGAATCAAGGTTTCAGAATCTTTTTAATACATGTAATAGACAACAAATATTCTCTTAACAGAATTAAAATAGAGATCAACATAGAAAGTTGCATGGAAAATTCTAAAATATTTATAAATTCAATAACTTGATACTAAATATAGGTCAGCCTGCAGCTGTAGCCCAGTGGCATCCGATCCCGTCAGATCTCGGAAGCTAAGCAGGGTTGCACCTGGTTAGTACCTGGTTGGGAGACTGCCTGGGAACACCAGAAGCTGTAGGCTTGGGAGAAGGACCTGGCAACCCCCTCCCAAAAATCAATCTGCCATTGAAAACCCTATGAATAGCAGAGAAGCACTGACAGTAGTGTTTCCCCTGTGGTACAGAGGGTCACTATGAGTCAGACACCGACTCAACGGCACCTAGCAACAACAACCAGCAAATATATGTCCAAAACAATTCCTAAGGGAAATTAGAAAATATTTGTACTGAATGAAATTGAAATTATATCAAAATCTGTGGCATGATACTGAAACAGGATTTGCAGGGACATCCATAGATTAAATATTTCTATTAGAAAAGAAGGTTTAAAATAATTTAACATCAATTTTAAGAACTTAGAAAAAAGCAAACAAACCCAAAGCAAGGAGGAAGTAATAAGAAGTAGAAATTAATAAAAATTAAAAGCAGAAAGGAAAATAATATCAGAAAAAACAAAAGGTATTTCTTTGAAAAGGAAAATCATTAAAAGTGATAAATGTTAGGCCAGATTGATCAAGAAAAAAAGGAGAGAGGACACAAATTACTAGCATCAAAAATGAAAGTGCTATCACTCTGACCTCATAGACATTAACAGGATAATGAGGAAACACTATGAACAACTCTATACACATAAATTCAACAACCCAAATGATATGGATCTATTCACTGAAAGACACAAATAATAACACACTCAAGAAAAAAATTCAAAACCTGAATAAATTAAAGAAATTGCATCTAAAAATACCTTCCAAAAAAAGAAAACTCAAGGCCCAGATGGCTTTATTGGTGAATACAAGCAGACATTTATAAAAGAATTAATAATAATTCTATACACTATTTTCCAGAAAATACTTCTCAACTTATTTTATGAGACCACCATTGTAAGAAGTGCAAGAAAACTACAGACCAGTACTCCTCAAGAACATAGACACAAAGTCCTCAATAAAATATTAGCAAATCTAACTCAACAATATATAAAAGAATGATACATCAAAAGAAATTTGAGATTTATCCCATAAATGAAAAGCTAATTCAACATTCAAAAATCAGACTAAAAAAGAAAAATCATATTTGTTTAAAAGTCTCAGCAATCTACAAATATAGAAAAGTATCCTCAGTCACAGAGCACTGTTTCAAAAAATCACATCCAACAGCAAAAAAGACTAAATACTTCTCCCCAAAGGTTAAGAACTAGACAAGAATGTCTGTTTTCACTATCCTATCCAATATTATCCTGGGAGTCCGAGCAAGGGATACAGGACAAGAAAAGAAGTATTGCTGGGCATAGTGGTGCCTTTAACCCCAGCACTTGGGAAGTTGAGGTAGGAGGATTGTCACGAGTTTGAGGCCAGACTGCCTCAGGATTGCCATCGAGGTCCAGCCCAGCCTCAGCTACAGAGTGAGATTCTGTCTCCAAAAAACAAAAACAAAAACAAAAGAGAAAGAAAGAAAGAAAGAAAGAAATAAAGAAAGAAAGAAAGAAAGAAAGAAAGAAAGAAAAGGAAAGGAAGGAAGAAAGGAAGAAAGGAAGAGAGAGAGAGAGAGAGAGAGAAAGGGAAGTATTCAAATTGTTGTTATGTTGTTCAAGTTGGAAAGGAAGAAAGAAAACTTTCTATTTGCAAATAGCATGATTGTTTGCACAGAAAAATCCCAAGGAATCAATACAAAAACTCCTAGAACTGTAATTAAGTTTAGCAGATACCAGATGAACATACAACTATCAATTGTATTTGTAGTCATGAGGAATGAGAACTCTGTAAATTTTTTTATAATTATCATTACAGTACTCCATAAAATTCTTCGAAAGTATATCTTTAGGTATAGACCTAAGAACATATGCATAATCTGTATATAAAAATTCAAAACAACATAAAATTCTGAAGAAAAATATCAAAGGAAACCTAAATAAGTGGAGAGACAAACTCTGTCCATGGGTTAAAAGACTATACTTGAGTTAAATTAAGCTCTATCCATGGATTGGGAGATTCTATGTAGTTAAGACTCTATGTAATTGTTCCCAAATTCATCCATAGATATAATACAATCACAGTCAAAATACCACCAAGATTTTTTACAGATACAGAAAAGTGAATTTTAAGATATACAAGGAAGTCAGGTGTGCTGGTACATCTTTATAATCCAATCTACTCAGAAGGCTAAGGCAGGAGGATCACAAGCTCAAGGACAACCTGAGCAACTTAGTGAGACTGTCTCAAAATAAAATTTAAAAGGGAAGGGGCAATATAGCTCATTGGTAGAGCATTTGCCTAACATGTGCAAGGTTTAATCTTCAGTGCCACAAAATAAATACATAAGTACATAAACAAACACAAGGATTATAAAGGAACAAGAATAGACAATCTTTAAAGGAATAAATTTGAAGGACTCACACTATCTAATATTAAAATATAGTATAAAACTACAGTATGGGAGAAGGATGTGGCAATCCACTCCCAAAGCAATCCTGAAGCAATCAGCCATTGAGAACCCTAGGAGGATTGCATGAGTCAGAACTGACTCGTAGAAATAGATCCACAAATGTGGTCAATTGATATTTTTAACAAAGATTAAAAGGCAGTTGGGCTGGAGGCTAGCTCAGTGGTAAAGTGCTGATTTGCACTCTCTAAAGACCCAGGTTCAATCCCCAGCACCACACAAACAGGAGAAGGACGTGGCAATCCGTTCCCGAAGCAATCCCAAAACAATTGGCCATTGAAAACCCTATGAGGGTCTCTATGAGTTGGACCTGACTCAATGGCACCTAACAACAACACAAAATGCAATTTAATAAAGTTTTGGGTTTTTTTTTTTTAAACAAATGGTACTGGAACAATAGAATGTCCTTAAGCAAAAAATTATCTTTGACCTATACTTGTACCATATATGAAAATTAATTCAAAATGGAACAAAGACATAAGTGTAGAATATAAAACCATAAAATTCTTAGAAGAAAATATAGGTGAAAATCTTGCAACCTTGGTTAGTCAATTAGTCATTTAAGTTCAAGTTGATTATCTAGTCGGCTGAGATATTGCTGAAATTCCAAGAGACTAGGGCAGTGGGCCTACTTCTTTTATGCTGCTACTGTTCATGCCTCAATTATGGAAACTCTAGTTTTTGGCTGCTATGTGGTGGAAGAGGAGTGGGTGACTGAGTAGGAAATAAATATTATGAAAAGTAGAAATAGAAGACAGATAAATGATACTTTAGGTACAAATGGGTTAAATAGCACCAACAGCAAAATTAAGCCACAGGAGCAAAAGTTTAAGGAAAAAAACACATAGCCCTTCTTTTGAACAACAGGGTGGCACCTTCAGATCTTACACATGTCTTCTCTGGTATATTGATTCTGTATCCTCTACCCACCTTCCTCTCAAGCAGGAGATAATGCTATTAAGAAGAATAGCTACCACTTAGTAATTTTTTACCACATATCAACCACTATGCCATGGGCCTTACATGCATTATTTCATTTATCCCTTATGACAATTCCTAAGATATGAATTAATACACACATTATATCACTGGGAAAACTTCAGAGAGGTTAAGTGACTTTCTCAGGGTAATAGACTAGTAAATGGTACTTTGGGTACAGAAAACTAGGACCAACTAAATGTAAAACCTGTGTTCTTTCCATTAAGTTATACTGAGGCTCACTAATTATCCTGCTTCTGGGATGCCTTTGCAGTACAGGAGATTAGGATCAAATTCAGAGGAAGAAGTATGAAAAACTCTGAAGTAAGTTTAAGGAAAAGGAACCAACCAAGTTTATGTTTAAGGTTTTTATGTTATCAAGACAATTCACCAAGATAAGAGAGCCAGTGATAAAGAACAGAACTTCTAGCCTAAAAGAAAAACAAATAAGTAAATTTAGAAATTTACAAAACATTTCTGTATCTGGATTTATATTTTTTGAGAACCTAAACAAGGCATTAGCAACAGGTAAAGGTATAAATATAAAAAAAGCTAAAGGAAAATTAATATTCAGAATAGTGGACAAGATGGAATCCCACAATCTCAGAGCTGTAAGTAAAAAGACATCTTCTCTCCTAAACTGAATTAGGTCAGTTTTGTAGTACTTTTCAACAACAGAAAGCCCTTTAAATTACAAAAAATTCAAAAATAAGTTTTACCATTTTATCAGCCTTTCAAATTATATTGCTTACTATCTACTAAATTTGTACTAATATAGAACACAGTAGAATTCTCAGGACAAAGCCATGCAAAAGTACCCTATAAACCAGACAGGCAGAGGGACCCAGCAGAGCCTAACAAAGCCCGTAAGTCATCACATTCCACCAGAAGCATCCAGTTGAAACCAGATGAAAACGCACTTCAACAATATTCCTAAGCAACGTCTGGGACTAGACTCTGAAACACAACAAAGTAAGTAATATGGATATTTCTATGAACACTGATATAATACTCTGTCAATATTCACGGTTTTTGAATAATATGTCACTCTTGAATAGCAGTAAATAAAGTAAGACTTTTGTTATAAAAGGATCCTATAGTATGATTTTTTGAGTATTTTTCTGAAGACTCCAGAGATGGAAGAAAATTAACAACTTTTTAGACTAAGTCACAGGAGAAGAGAAGCAGTAAAGACATCCATTTTAGAAAGTATGAAGGATGAAATGACACCTGTGTAAATGTACATAGCTTATATGGACAATAACATTTCCTTCTGTGTCATTAACATCATAGAGAATGAGTATGGATTCCCATACTAGTTAATGTACAGCACTTATACTCCTTCATAAATCATGTTTAAATATACTTGGCATTTGCCATGTGTCTCCAAATATAGTTATCTTCTTGAAAGCAAGGAATATTCTTTTAAAAAATTCCTCAAGCACATAATACAGGTTTCACATGCGAACATTCAATAAATACTGATGAATAACCTTGATATTTTGCTTTCTGCTCAGGAATATTATGGCTTTCTGGTCAGAAATATTTCTTAAAAGAATTTACATCAGAAAGTATATCATGACATCATGATTAACTTTTTAAATTAGAGCTCAAGGTTTTGATTTGAATTAAATAAAGAAGGCTCAGAACTAAATAGTAGCTGTTATTTTCTCCTGCAAGGCTTCTAACTTTATCTATATCCTATTTGCTCACTCCCAAATAAATGAACCTTGCATGGTAACTGGACTCCTCTAATTTGACAGTGAGGAACAGGGAGGAATGTGTAACCTCAAAGGGCACAAATGGCAACATCAGAGACTTAGAGTCATTTTTCTTTTTTTCTTTTCTCTCTCTCTCTCTCTCTCTCTCTCTCTCTCTCTCTCTCTCTCTCTCATTATTCAGGGAAAAGTTCAGATTTGAACTTTTTTGATCACAAAAGTGGACACAATATAATAAACTCCATGTATCCATAACCCAGCTTAAAAACTGTCAAAACAAAGCCAATCTTATTTTCTCTATAACCTTCCCCTATGATCTCAAGCTGATTATTTGGAAGCAAATATCAGAGATCATAACATTTTATCTTTAAATTTTTCAGTGTATAGCTTTAAAACATTTCCAGTGTATATTTCAGTGTAAATTTCTTGCCTAAAAAGGCAAGAATAATCCTTTTTGAAATTTAACATTATGCTCCCTAAATCAAAATATTTCAATAGGGCCATCTTTGACTTTGAAAGAAGTGCAATTTCCTGCTGTAAAAGGTTATTTTTGATGTTAGTATGAAAGTTTTTGGAATGCAATTTGTAATGCATGTCAAAAATATTTTTTAAAAAAAGTGATGCCTGTAAATTTTATCCTGAGGAAATAATTTAGATGGTGGAGAAAAAAAATAACCAACTATGTATATCAAAATGCTCATTAGGACATTATTTGTGACAGTGAAACAATTTAGAATTTATTAAATTAAGAAAGCTATGGACTAGCTTATGTAATTAATAAAATGTTTGTAAAACTAGAAATATGTGCAAGTATTTTAGTGAGTTAATATATGGGGAATTTTATTTACACAATTATAATAGTTTGTAAAGATATTTATGCATACAAATTTTAGAAAAGAATAGCAAAAAACAAAAAATGGTAGGTTAATAGATGTTTTCCTCCTTTTTTTTTTTTTTCCTGGTACTGGGGGTTGAACCCAAGGCCTCATGCTTGCATGCTTTGCAAGTGCTGGACCACTGAGCTGCACCCCTAGCCCATTTTTCTTTTTATTTATTTAATTAATTCATTTATTTATTTTGAGACAGGGTCTCGCTAAATTACACAGACTGCCTCTGTTCTCGAACTTGCGAACTTGAGATCCTCCTGCCTCCACCTCCCAGACCACTGAGATTACAGGTGTGCACCACTGTGCCTGGCTCCCTCCTTTGTCTTAAAATGTTTATATATTAGTGATAATAACTTTATACGTAAAATACTTTGTCAAACTTTTCTTCTTAATTTCTCTTTTATAATTCTACCATCAGAGCACAAATCACATGTCACTGTCTCCATGAATATTCTTCTAATCGCCTCAATATTAATTTCTCTCCTTAAATTCCTATAGCACAGCCGGGCGTGGTGGCGCATGCCTGTAATCCCAGAGGCTCGGGAGGCGGAGGCAGGAGGATCGCAAGTTCGAGACCAGAGGCAGTCTGAGTAATTTAGCGAGACCCTGTCTCAAAAAGTAAAAAAAAAATGGACTGGGGGTGCAGCTCAGTGGTCCAGCACTTGCAGAGCATGCAGGGGCGAGGCCCTGAGTTCAACCCCCAGGACCACAAAAAAAAAAAAAAAAAAAAAAAAAAATCCTATAGCACTTGACAGACAATGCCCTAGTGTTATTCACAAATCCTGAAAAGTTTTATTTGAAAATGGGACAATGAGCATGTTTTCATTTTGTAATGTGTTTCCTTTCCTGAGAAACTATATCACCTGTACATCGCTAAACAAACTGTAGTTTTTAGATACAATTAATATATTCCTGAAATTTCATACATGCTACTTAGTCTTGAGTGTTTATTTTCCAATTAAGCAAAATTACCAAGTTTGGGTCCAAATAGCACCTATTTCAAGCTAATCTTTGTTTCCACTTTAATTTCCTAAGGTATACTAATTACTGATACTAACGCTTTTAGATTTGTTTCCTTGTAATTTTTATGAATGAACAAGTCAAAAAGGGGTTTTTTTTAGTAATAGAACTCTCATATCCAATAAAAATTTACCCACTCAGAGCCCAAAGGTGTAGAGCAAGGAAAGCACAGCTGTTTTAGCAAAGGCTCAGGTGAAAATAGCAATCCCAGGGACCAAGAGCGCCATCTGCTGGCTAGCAATTCCCTACCAGGCTGTTCAGAATGTTACATGCCCTGCTACAATAAAATATTTAGATAACAGCGCAAACTCTACAGATGTGGAAGGTAAGTCCCCCAAAGGAATTGTTTTCACTGACAGGAAGCACTGTTGTGTGATAACTCAAACTATGTAAAAGTCTTAATTTGCCATACAAAGGTGTAGTTACTCAGAGCTGCATTAAATACATCACTGAGCTACCTGGTAATGCCACAATCTTAAAATTGACCAGGTCATTCAGAAACTCCTCTCAAGCACAATGTTATATATTGGTGTTACATATCATTGGTACGACAGTGAAGCTTGCCTGAGTGACAACTATATGATGTTTCGTTGTTGTCCTTGGTGCTATGGAGTTGGGCCCGGTTCATAGCAACCGTATGTACAATAGATGAAACACTGCCTTACACTGTGCCATGCCCAGCACTATGTCAGTTCTTCTTTGCTATTCATAGGGTTTTCAATGACTGATTTTTGGGGGGAGGTGGGCTGTCAGGTCCTTCTCCAAAGCCTATAGCACCTGGTGTTCCTAGGTGGTCTCCCGTCCAAGTACTAACCAGGCCCAACCCTGCTTAGCTTCTGAGATCTGACGGGACCAGATACAAGGGTGGTACGGATGCAAGCATACTTATGAAGAGTGAGTCAAATTAATTGCAATGCTTTTGTGTTGCTGAGTGCAGTAATCAACTTGGAATTCAGAACTAAACTGTTAAGGGCCATAATGAAAACGCTGCACATTGCCAACTATGATTCTCTATGCTATCTAACCTCTTCTTAATTATCAAACACATATTAAAGAGTATCCATTTGAAAAAATACAAACTGTTAATATTCCTGGATGATGAAATATCTCTAACAGTGTCAATATATATTAAAGTGTGGGTTATTTACAATTTGAATTTGCACAAGTCAAATACCAATTGAACCTTATAACCCTGTATGACCAAGGATTTTTAACTTAACTTTGCAGTTATAGATCTGACTTAACTTCCTAACCAGATAACTGTGTTTTTCTTCTTTATATGCTCTACAGAACCTGGTGTATTACCTTACACATAGTAAAATACCACCTTTCACATAAATTTTACCTAAACACAAACTACAACAAATTTAGTTTAAAATCTTAATTATCTTTATTTTCAATCCTAGAATACAGCAAGATCTCATTCTATAAAATAGCATACGTTTTCCAATGAACTGAGCAAAGCAGATTGGTTTTATAGAGACAAAAGGACTAAGAAAGCAGAAACAAAGAACAAAATGCAAATTGGTCATTTCAAAGTTACTTCCATATAATGCAAGAACAAGGAGACAGAATGGAAAAATAACTGATTGGTTAACATCAGGTTACTTCAGGTTACTTTGTCTTTTTTCATAAGGAAGAATTAAAGGTTAAGGAACTTCATAATCATGTAGATTGAAATTGGCCTGTTTGGGACATTTAACTATTATCTCTCTAACTTCTTGGAAGATCAAGTCTTAATTTTGGTTAAGTGGAACTTAATGTATTAATCACTATATCTTAATTTTTCATTTGTCTGTTAGTCTAGTACCGGAGCTTACTCCCAAACAATGGCCTTCTATAATTTTCATTTAACAATTATTACTAATAAATTGATTTTCATTAGACTCTTTTAGAAGTTAGCTTCACTGTCCAAATTATAATTCAATGGTTTTACCTTCAATCTCTTCCTCTCTGCTTTCTGAACCTTGTTTTATTGTTGTTGTTGTTGTTGTTATTGTTGTTGTTAGGTGCCAATGAGTGGGTGTGACTCATAGAGACCATATGTACAACAGAATGAAACATTCCCCCACACTGTGCCATACTTAGCACTATGTCAGTACTTCTCTGCTATTCATGGGTTTTCAATAGCTGAATGTTTCTTGAGTGAGATGCCAGGTCCTTCTACTGTTTTTGTGGTGCTGGGGATCAAACCCAGGGCCTCAGAGAGCACAGAGCAGCACTCTACCAATTGAGCTAAACCCCAGCCACCTTCTAAACCTCTAGCACTTCCTATCTCACTTTAAGAATGGAAATAACCTTGTGTTATATTCAATTCTGGAGCTCAAACATGTCTGAGCAGGTATGGTAGCAGGCTTGCAGAATATCTATTTGCATAAGGAACCTTCCCTTTTTCCCATCCCAAGAAAAAAAGATCTACCAAGGTAAGCCTGACTCAGAAAACTAAACATCCTTTTTCGTTAAAAGGGAAAATAATTCATCACATCTCTTACTCAAACTTGTTATTAGAACAAAATCATTTATAGGTGTCTAAATCCTAGACTGCAAACAGAAGAACTTGAGTATTTAACATAATTAGTTTTTCTTAGCAATAAAACTCTAAAAATTATTTTTTTTCATTTTTATCGCTTTTCCCCTAGCTTGCCTTCAGTTCTACTCATCTGATCATCTTTGTTGGTCCAATGTTTGCATGTGATTTTTTTCCATAGGTTTTAGGTTTAGGAAATCCTCCTCTATGTTGCTGTTGTTGGTGTTAGGTGCCGTCGAGTCTGGCACTCATTTTCTTCCAGCTATTTTATCACTTGATTTTTTGATATATGTTACACTAATAACTTTTTATTTTTAACTCCAAAGACTAGCCCATTATGCCCGAACCACTTATGAAATAGTAATTTCAGTTACTACTGATTTGAGATTTAATATTTATTAGGAAATGGATGGAAGGGTCTACTTCAAGGACTATTTTGTCTCATGAATCCATCTACTCTTGTGCCTGTACAGTACTGTTTCATATTGTGCTTTTATGGTGTTTTAATATAGGGGTAAAGGTCCAATTACTACTTTCCCTGAAAAAATAAGTAGTCTTGCCTGTTCAGTCTTTCAGATACATTTTATAATTTTTAAAGTTATGATTAATGAATTAATTGAAAAAGAACTGAATACTGGGAAGCATTCAACCTTCCATCCAGGAGGAAACTTCATCTCTCTACTTATCTTGAGGTAGACAGAAATACACATCTTTTCTAGAAGCTATGTCTTCATATAATGGCATATGATAGCTTCTAGAGATATTTTCCCCTTTTTCAGGGGAAAGAAGACTCCTCTCACCTAAATATTTGAATAGAGATTCAATTGGCTGTCTTTAGAAGCTGGAGCTTTCATTTCATGATAAGATCTGTAAAACAGAATCAAAATGAAAAAGGAAAAGAAGAAAAATTTAAGGGAAAATTCCTAGAAGAAAAAAAGAGAAATCAAAGTCCAAATATGTACTTATCAAATTGCACTCAGCAACCCATTGCTGAGTTTTGGGAATATTTAATAGATTCTCAGAAAGCATTTTTTAAAAAAGGGGAATAGAATTAAAAACTAACTTCCAAGTATTGTTTTATGGACATTTGTGTCCACTGTGTGTGTGTACTAGATCTAAATCAAGGTTAAGGGTAAATTTTTGGCCATGTCATTTCATCTTACCATGGAATGTCAATGCATTTTTCTGAATCTTACACATAAATAGTTATTTACTATATATTCCTAATCAATTTTAGAAAATGTTTCTCCTTTCAATTCCCAAATTATATCTTTATAACTGGGAAGACAGATTATTTTCATGTTTACTTTCTTGAGGAAAAAACTTCATGCCTTCTGAAATTCATGCTTCTGAAGTTCCCATGTCCAGACTAAGAACCATGGTGCTAGAATAGACAAAGCCTAAATTAATCAGGATATTGTTTACCCAGAGAGAGAATGCATCCAATCCCAAGCAGACACAGATAAAGTGCCAGGCACAGAGGAAGCCTACTTGAGGTATACATATTAAACATTGTTCTTAACCCAAATAAGCTGAGAAGAGCATGCTTGTTCCTTTTTACTCTAAATAGTATGAAAATATTATAAACACAAGCAGTCTCCTTTAGATTTATTCTTCGGTATACTCTCACTACCTATTCTTCAATAATTCGCAAGATGGCATTATTTCCTGACACCAACTCTAGTTTACCTTAATAATGGCCAAATACAATATGTTGTTGTTGTTGTTGTTAGGTGCCATCACTACGAGTCAGACATGACTCGATGACACCTAAAATACACTATAGACCATTCTAAATAATTTATAAGCTATGCAAATAAAGAGAATCCCAGAGAGTCATAACTGCATTATCGCCTAAACAGTGGGATTGGGTGGTGATGACAAAGTGGGCACTTTCTCCCAAAATGAGATTTTAACCCAGTGTCTCAAATACTCTAATCATGAGGAATTTTTAGAAGGATTCTAATGTTGTATATGCTTTGCTTTTGGATGTCCCTTAGGTTTTGTAAATAAATAATTTGCCTATTAGGAGATATAAGGTGATTTTAATATTGTAACTTAACCAAATACATATACACAAAATTTATGTCCATAGCCCTGGAGAATTCAGAGATTTTAATATTCTTCTGAGTCTGACTACTAATTTAACTCCAGATATTAGAGAAATCAATCTGACAGGTACATTCAATGTGGTAACTAGGAGTTCGGGAAATTAAGGAGTCTCTGACGTCCCGAGTTCAATTCCCAGCACCGCAAAAATGGGAGAAGGACCTGGCAATCCACTCCCAAGGCAATCCCGAGAAACAGCCATTGAAAACCCTATGAGGGTCACTATGAATTGGATACCAACTCAATGGCACCTAACAACAACAAGTAATCAAGAGGGGCTGGGACTTAGCTCAGTTGGTAGAGCGCTGCTCTGCAGTCTCTGAGGTCTCGAATTTGATTCCCAGCACCACAAAGAAACGGGAGAAGGACGTGGCAACCCACTCCCGAGGCAATCCCAAAACAATCAGCCATTGAAAACCCTACGAGGGTCACTATGAGTCGGACATGACTCCACGGCACCTAACAACAACAACAACAACAACAGTAATCAAGAGTTAAGCACTTCAAGTTAGAACCTGCTTGAAATAGAAGTTCTTACATATTACCTTGGAATAATCATGCTTATTTATTAATAGCCAGATGTTTGATAACCATGAATATTTCCTATGTAGAATTCCCTGCCACCATGAAATTTAATGCCATAACTTAGGCCTCAATAGGTTATAGTCTGTTACCTATATTTTCCATACACTGATTTAGTTTCATAATCTTCACAAGCCTTTAAAAACCTGTTTCATTTTTCAAAGAATTCTTTAGATGGCATATTGCCACTTTGTTATACATGAAGTAATATTTCTTGGCCTGCAGTGGTACTACTGTGCCGTCTGATCCTGTCAGATCTCAGAAGCTAAGCAGGGTCAGGCCTGGTTAGTATTTGGATGGGAGACCGCCTGGGAACACCATGTGCTGTAGGCTTGGGAGATGGACCTCCAACTCACTCCCCCAAAAAAACCAATCACCCACTGAAAACTCTATGAATAGCAGAGAAGCAATAACAATAGTGTTTCACCTGCTGTACACTATGCTATGAGTCAGACACCAACTCAATGGCATCTAACAACATTTCTTGATCAGATTCTCATAGATAACAGATACTTTTCAAGTCTTTTAATGAAGATTTACTATTTTATTTTTCAGAGATCATACTTGAAATATGGCTCAGAGTGACTTCTTCTACCCAGATAACCCAAAGAGGCGGCAGGAAGTAAACCGCCTTCACCAGCAGCTCCTTGACTGCCTATCTGACAGCTTCCAAGCCACCAATAAGCTGACAGAGGTTCTAAATGTGCACTTGGGGTGTAGGCTGGTCTCCATTGAAATGAAAAGAGATGGCACCATCAAAGAGAACTGTGATATTATCATTGAAGCCATGATGAAAATCCAAAAGGAATTGCAAAAGGTTGATGAAGCACTAAAAGATAAACTAGAGCCAACCCTTTATAGAAAACTTCAGGATATTAAGGAAAGGGAAACAGAGAAAATTGCAATAGTACAAAAGGTTATTTCAGTCATCCTGGGAGAAGCCACATCTGCAGCCAGTGCAGTAGCTGTTAAACTTGTGGGCTCAAATGTCACAACTGGCATAATTAACAAGTTGGTCACAGTGTTAGCTCAAATTGGCACTTCTCTCCTTGGGAGTATTGGGGTTGCTGTTCTTGGCCTTGGCATAGATATGATCTTCCGTGCCATCCTCGGAGCAGTGGAGAAAACACAGCTGCAAGCAGCCATCAAAAGTTATGAGAAGCATCTGGTGGAATTCAAGTCAGCCTCAGAAAAATATCATCATGCTATTATCGAGGTTACCAACACAGTGAAACATCAAATGAAATGAACAGCTGTTTTATTTTCCACTGGAATATTTTTCTGCTTTTCTCTACATGATAGTATTTGTTTCTTTGATCAGCTTTAGTATGCTTCCAATATGAACATAAATAGTGTAAACCATTTGGAAAGGGGAATTGGAGATGCTGAAACTAGATGACTCTTAGTTTTACATCAATGAGTGGCTAGATCAGCTGGTGCTAGACTCTGCAAGGTAAAAGATGATTCCACAGAATGTTTTCTCTGCCCTACCAGATCCACATGGGGGTAAATGCTATCATAAAGCAACATGTGTAGGGGTTACTTTTGCCCTTTCTAATATCCAGTAAAAATCCTTACAATTTACACTGAATGCAGACATTTTCAGGTCTACCATTAGGTTCAAACATCACTTAGTTCTAAGGAGACATGCTTAGTAACTTCTGGTTAGATATAAACCTACAGGCTCAAATGAAATAGAAACACTACCATATATTTGACCATTAGATTAAATCCAATGTTCTATAAACTGAAAGAGATTGAATAATAGTTTGTAGCAACTTTCTTCAATGATGAAAGAAGGCAACAGATCTGTGAACTTCTACTAATTATACAATGTAATTTGAATGGATTAAAAAAGAATAAAATAAAAATGATACAAGCTATTTTTATAATTGCAATCAAAAATGACCAACTATGACTACTAAGTATCACTTCAGTGATTATCTAAACACTGGAACATTTTAAAACACAAACAAGCAAGCAAATTTCAGCTATATACAGGCATAAAATGCATTTAGGATGCAGAAGAGGAACTTACCATTCTAAGAATTTGTCATTTAAAGGAAACTCAGTTTCATTATGAATTTTCTGGGGGGGGGGGAAGAGAATTACATTTGCAATAGTAGAAGAAGGGAGGCAGCTGCCTCTCCTACTTAAAGCACTAGGTGGCCCATTTCCCAATTACCTGATTTTAGGTAAATCCAGAGGGTATGGGGTCCACAGGTTCACTTGAATTTCTGTAGATGTAAATGTTCGTTTACTAAATCCTTTACCAATAATTCCCATTGAGACTCTTTGAGGATCTAATTCCACAATCATTATACTGTTGATGTGAGAATGTGCTTATTACAGCTGATTCTTACATCCAAATGCAAAAAAATAGCCTTGGAATAAAAAATGCTCAGCATATTTCAAAATTTCTCTTTAGCTAGTATGAAAATTAGATGAAAAAATTTAACTAGCTAGGTGAAAAACTAATTTTTCTTTTTCTATCATTGCTTTTATACATTAGTTGTAAAATATCACAATTTAGTTCACCTTCAATAGTAAATGTTATTTTCCTTTTTATCACCTGATTTATGAACGTTATTGTTGTTAGGTGCCATGAGTCGGTATTCAACTCATAGCGACCCTGCATACAACAGGCGAAACCCTATTGTCAGTGCTTCTCTGCTATTAATAAGGTTTTCAATAGTGGATTGATTTGGGGGAGTAGGTTGCCGGGTCCTTCTCCCAGGCCTACAGTATCTGGCGTTCCCAGGCGGTCTCCAATCCAAGTATTAATCAGGGACTACCCTGCTTACCTTCCAAGATCAGCCAGGATTTGAGGCCACAGTGCTAAGGCTGCAGGGGTTTATGAACATAGACCTGCTAAATCTTGTTACTGCTTGGCACTCAAATTCGACCTAAGATCAAATCAAGAACGTACTGACAGCCAAGCATGATGGCAGACACCTGTAATGACAGCACCTGGAAGGCCAAGGCAGGAGGACGGAGAGTTCCAGGCCAGTCTGAGCTATAGGGGGAGACAGACCTTGTTTTAAAAACAAAAGCAAAACAAAACAAGACAAAGATGACTTTAGGTATGGACTGAGGGCATACTTAAATATTCTGCTAAAATTAATATGCATCTCTACCAATATTTTGGAAATACTGATAGTAAGAATTTGTTCATAACTTATTTTTCAATGAGATAATCAGATTAACATCAGAAATAATCAAGCATGTCCTTTAAGAGCAGAATTTAAAAACAAAAACAAAAACAAAAACCTTACCTTTAAAAAGAAAAAATGGGGAGGAGTATTAAGGGAGCATAGCAAAGAGGACTAGAGATGAGTTCATGATCCTGTATGTATGGTGACATCATAAAGGACTTCAGGATAGTGAAAAACCGGTCTGGAAGGGAGCCAATACGTAACAACCTCGCCACGCGTAAATTTAAAACTGCCAATGTATCCCACACATCCTCTGTTTAAAAAAGAAAGAAAGAAAGCTAATCTCGTAAATTAGCAATTGGACACTCTAATACAGACATTGATTTATTTGTTCATGTGTACACATTCTGTGTGTTGGAGTCACTAGCGACTTTCCAAATGCACAAGGCACCTTATGGTATAAACTGATGCTTACAGACCACATTAAATTCAGTGGCAAGTGTTAGTCAAGGCCTCTGTTTCAAATGGTGACATTCTCAAAGGATTGTACTCGCTTACATTCAACAAATAACACGATCCCAACACATAAAAACAAACCAAAACAACTCGAGAGCCTAGCCAAGTACCAGCAACGGGGTGGCTTAATATAAGGAACTTCCGGAAATCAGCTCAGAACTTCTTGGGTCTGCGGCAAGGCAATCAGCCAATCAAATATCAGCTTCCTCTTCCTTATTTCTATTGGCCTACATAAGTGTCAATCTGCGTGAAGTCATCGTATTGAGGCCGGCTCTTAACTTACAACGAACCAATTACATATTGTATTGGAGCGGAAGTGACTCTCGTCCTGGAGTTCTTGGGTAACTCTCTATGGTTCTAGGACGGAGTCGCGCTGAGACTAGCGGCCTGAGAGATAGGAAGTGACGTAGGGATGGCGGAGGGGCGCGAGGTTTCAAGATGGCGGTGGCTGGGTGGTTGACCGAGAGGAAGAGGTGAAAGCCCTAACGAAGTAAAAGAGGCTGAGAATTGCTTCTGCCCTTCTTCTCGCATTCCTGGAACCCCAACAGTAGTGTAAGTGTACAGGATTTCCTTACGCTGCTTCTCCATCTCTCTTGTCCCTTCCTGGGTCCCGCGCGGTTACCTTGGGGACAGCAGGCCTCTTTGCCCCGTTTTCCCTGGTTGAGGTTTCCCGAGTCGCAGACTGGAGGATTTCCCTGCCCAGTGTGGCGCAGCGTCCAGCAGGATACGTGGCCCACTTTGCCCGGACAATTAGCGCCGCCACCTATGCACGTTGACCGATTGTCGTAGGCTTGACGTCTTGGACCTCGAGTCGGTATCAACCGTCGCTATGGTTTCGGCTGTTGCTGCTGTTGCCTCCTTTGGTGGCCCTGGATCCCATCCCATTGAAACCTCTTTGGCTATTTAGAATTCCCCACGGTTTTTTTGTTTGTTTTGTTTTTGTTTGATTTGGTTTTTGGTCTGATTTCCCGATCGGCTCTTCTTATAGATAGAAAAGTTATTTATGAAGACTAAGGCACTGTGGTCTTATGTAAAAATTCCCTGTAATTCATATCCATTCTGTGTTTCATATGTGGGAAAAGAGGGTCAAAACACGAGCCTGAGGATGATTGAGAGAGGAAAACAAACAATAGAGGCAAAGATATAAGAGCTTGTATTTGTGCTATTTTGCTGGTTCTCTACATTCACTACCTTCTCTTCCCGTCCCAACCCCTGCTTTCCTTCCCCCAATATCGGTTTTTCTAAGAATGAAACATTTTATGTGGTAAAATAATTGCCACTGCAACAGCTCTGAAACATTTGGCAAAAATCGGGGCAATTGAACCTTTGGTGAAAGAGACATTAACTGTAAAACCGGACTGACAAAATCTTCATAAACAGGCAAAGAAGGAAGGTGTGGTCTACCAAAAATTTTACCTTATGTTCTTCCTTTCCCCATCATTTATAAATACCTACTTTCAAAAGGGAGCAAATTTGTCAGCCTTCACTGTTGAAAAGACTGAGTTTCAAAAATTTAAAACTTCTTTTGGAATTAAAAAAGGAAGACATGATGTTAATAAAAGTTTGGCTTTAAAAATATTTTTCCTCAGATACCACTTTGAATTACCTTAAAAGATACAAATCAGGAGTAGAAAAATATGTATCTTAATGTTGAAGATTTGACAGTTGTCTTAATATAATACTGATTTCAAGTACTTTATTTTTAGCTATGTTTAAATCTCTTGTGAGTTAATAATTATATCTGAATTAGAACAAAATGTGAAATATGTTTAAATTAGTGAGTTTTTACTGCCTCTGAGATGTTGGAAACCTACAGCATACATGCTAAGAAAAACCACAGAGATAAAGGGGAGGTAAATGTCTTTGAGCACAGATCTTTTATCCCCATTCTTTTATTTTTTCACCCTGTATGTGAATAAAGAGGATATAGAAAAAGGACTAATGGCTTCTCACATTCATAGTTTGTGTCACATTCTTAGGACATTTCCTGATATTTTTCAATTGACAGTCAATGTTAAGATTAAAAGGAAAATGTTAAAATGATGAATTAATTATAAAGTGATCTTCACATTCTTTACCAGAGATCTAATATTTTCGTAGTAAAGAAAGTTGAGGCTGTATTTCTTGGATGCTAAAATCAAAATTATGGGAGAAGGGCCTGGCAATCCACTCCCAAGGCAATCCTGAAACAGGCAGCAATTGAAAACCCTATGAGGGTCGCTATGAGTCAGATACTGACTCGACGGCACCTAACAACAACAACAACAAAATCAAAATTAAGGAAAGAACAAGGTCTCAGAAAATTAATAATCAAATGGATGTTTCTTTCCAGAGATTGATAGGAACTCTAAAAAGAAAAAAATGTTATACGTAAAGGAGAAATAAGCTATTTCTTTTTCATTGCAGGTGTTTTTGTTTTTGTTTTTAATGAATAAGTAAAACATACAGATAGTCAACATGGGACGGAGATCAACATCATCCACCAAGAGTGGGAAATTTATGAACCCCACAGACCAAGCCCGTAAGTTTCCTAGTGTGGAATGATGTAGAGGAGTTTTAAAAATTGCAAATAATCTGTTTCATTGTGGCTTAATTACAAGATCAGGAGTGATAATAGGAGTAAATCATATAAAGTTATTTAGTTTTCTTGTGGTCACATGGAAATAAGTTAATATCTATATATTTTTCAAATTTGTTTGACTTCGAAAATAGAATCTGTTTAAAGCTTTCTTTTTGTGTTTGGAATTTTAAACAGATTAGTTTTTGAAGTGTCCTGTTTAGTATTTTATGGTATTATTTTTATAGTATTTTATAGTATTTTATGGTAGTATTTTTTTCCTTAAGATTTGTAGTTATTTTCCAAAAAAACAAAAATGTTTTGACATTTTTGGTTGTCATGATTAGAGGGATGCTATTGTCATGTAGTGGGTCAAAACCAAGGATGATAATTACTATACAATGCATAGGATAACTTTCCACAGTAATTATCTGTATTAAGTTGGAGAAAATGTTAATGTTCAACATTTGAAAGTTGTATCATGTCTTCCTCTCTCTCTCTGTTTTAAGGAAAAGAAGCCCGGAAAAGAGAATTAAAAAAGGTATGAATTCAGAGGTGTCCTGTGTTGTTCGGAACATATTAGGATTTAGTATTTCTCGATTTCAAAGTAATATTTCTAATTATTTGCCATAAAAGATGTTTTGTGAGTCATAAGAACCGTAACATTTATCAAGCCAAAATTTAGTATATTTAAAAACTGAAGCACCTTTGTGGGTAAGTTCATAATAACTGTAATGACATGGTTTATATGATTATCTTTCCTTATGAGGTAAAAAGTACTTTGACAGTTGGGCATGGTGGCGCATGCCTATAATCCCAGTGACTTGGGAGGCAGAGGCAGGAGGATCACAAGCTCAAGACCAGAGGCAGTCTGAGTAATTTAGCAAGACCTTGTCTCAAAAAAAGGGAAAAAATGGGCTGGGGATGCAGCTCAGTGGTACAGCACTTACAAAACATGCAAGTGTGAGGCCCTGGGTTCAACCCGCAGTACCACACACACACACAAAAAAGTACTTTGAAAATAGTTTTTGTTTGCTACTTATCAAAGCATAACTGCTTTGTTAAAAGCTATTGAATGCAAATAAATCTGATAGTGAATATCTTTATACAGCCATTTTCCTAATTAGTTAGCTATTGAGTTTGTAACAAAGTACTTCAGCACAATTAGAAAAGAATAACCTTTTAGTATCATATTTTTAATATATTTAGGGAACTCAGATTTTTAACAATTTTCCATTGTGTGTTCTTGTTTTACTCTTTAGCACGAATCTTGTGAAACTCTTCCCTATTCTAATATATGATTTTTTAGTTTAGCTGCAGCTTTTAGTTTTTTTATTTTGCTTTTAAGTTCATTTGTTTGGTTTTGAGGTACTTTGAGTTTGAACCCAGGACCTCGAACATTCTTTGCAAATGTTTTGCCACGGGGCTGCACCCTCAGCCCATTTTTTATTTTTTATTTTGAGTCAGAGTCTCACTAGGTTACGTAGGCTGTCTCTGGCCCTGAACTTTCAAAACTCATCTTGCCTCTGCCTCCCGAATCATTGGGATTAACAGCTGTGCCACCATGCCCAGCTAAATTTTTCTTTCAGTTAACTGCTACAGATCTCACAAAATTGAAAGAAATACTTGCCAAAGAAATCATATCTTTTTGATTAAAGTCTAAACCTTTTTGAAAGCAAGAACTTACTTAGCTCTATTTCTGGTGGTTGACACAAGTGATCAGAAACCAAGAAGAAGTTCAAAATTCTGTTTAAGTAGATTATTAAAGAAAATTGAGGGAGAGGGGAATAAACATCCAACTTCATAACATTCTGCTCCTTTCATTTTTCTAAGAACAAAAAACAGCGCATGATGGTACGAGCTGCAGTTTTAAAGATGAAAGATCCCAAACAGATTATCCGGGACATGGAGAAATTGGATGAAATGGGTAAGATCTCATAAAAAGGTTGTATTTTATAGCAGATGTAATAATAGTCTGATACACACAGAGGCAAGTGGGTAATGAGTGAAGCAGCATAGATCTAAGAAAAACAGAACAGTAATATGGCATTTCATATTCCGATTAAGTTTTAGCATCAGAAACATAAAATGGAGGGATAGTGGGCTATTGTGAAGTAGAGATCTCATATCCTACAATAAGAGGGAAGCCATTATTTAACTTGAGCTAATTGTTGTAAAGTAACAGAAGCCCGGTCTGGCCAGCTGGTTTCTCAGAGAAGACAAATATGGTTTATGAAATCACCTTGGAGTGTATTATTTGTCATATTTTATTTTTTAATATTGGCAACTACCCTGTAAATCTAAATATTAGGCCACCGTGAACATAAGGCAGTTTCCCATTTTTCTAAAGAGAAGACTCAGAAAGGTATTTGACTGTCTTCTAAGAATGTAGAAGAAAACTTTGGATACAGATGCTTCTAAACTGATGATAAGGTCCCATCCTGATAAATTGAAAATACCATAAGTCAAAAATGCCTTTAACACACCTAACCTACTTAACATCTTGTTGTTGTTGTTGTTGTTGTTGTTGTTGTTAGGTGTTGTTGAGTCAAGTCCAACTCATAGTGACCCTATATGCAGCAGAATGAAGTACTCCCAGATTCTGTGCCAGGCACACAATCTTATTTATGTTTAAGCCCATTATTGCAGACGGTGTGTCAGTCCATCTAGTTGAAGGTTTCCTTTTGTTGTTGTTGTTGTTGCTCTTGACCCACCACTCTCCCAAACATCATGTCCTTCTCCTGGGATTCATCCCTCCTAACTACATGTCCAAAATACATAAGATGCAGTCTAGCCATCCTAGCTTCCAGGGAACACTCTGGTTGCATGTCTTCTAGGGCACATCTGTTGGTTCTTCTGGCAGTCCATGGTATATTCAGTAATTGTCTCCAGCATTGTAATTCAAAAGCATCAGTTCTTCTCCTGTCTCCCTTGTTCACTGTCCAGCTTTCAAACCATATGACGCGACTGAAAATACCATGGCATGAATCAGGTGCACCTTCATCTTCAGTTTGACCCTTCTCCCATTTTGGGGGTGCTGAGGATCAAACTTGGGTCCTCAGAGTGCAGAGCATGAACTCTACAAACTGAGCTAAACCCCAGCCCCATTCTGAACATCATAGGTTACCTTAAATGCTAGCCTACCTTAAATGTGCTCAGAATACTTACATTACCTTTACTTAGGCACAATCATTAAACTCAAAGCCAACTTTATAATAAAGTGTTGACTATCATATGTAATTTATTGAATACTAAAAGTGAAAAACAATGGTTAGATGGGTCCTAGAAGGACAGCTTCTATTGAATACCTACAGCTTTCACACCACTGTAAAGTCAAAACTCTTAAATGGAATCGTTAAGTGGGACCATCAGTCTGAGTTGTTTGAGAATCATCACTTGCCATTGAAAATTTATCTCTACCTACAGTTACCCTTTCTCATAGTATTAGGACGTGTAGTTTTTTCATTTGTCTTTTTTAAAATAGAGATTGTCAAAGTGTAAAAAATAGTTCACTCCCATGTGTTTCTCAGCTATCAAGTTGCTGTCAATTCTTATCTTCTTTCTACATACTGTCTCTTTTCTGCTGTGTTTCAAAGTGATCCTTACAAGTTTTATGTGCAGAAATACCCAATCTCACACACAGTGATTTGTCCCAAAACACAGAGTAGTAGATCAAAGAGTTAACAGTGAATGTCCTTGGTGGTGCATTAATTGGACTTCAAAAAATTCCAACCATGGGGTTTTGGTAATACAGAGTTTCTAAAATAATGGAAAATCCATTCAGCTAGCCTAGACAAGAGTTAGAGGCCAGGATCCCAAATCTTTCCCATTTCATGTGTAACAGATTCTACCTGTTATCTGTTTTAAATATCAATAGGGACAGTTACTTTCCCTAGGATGTCACAGAATCCCCTATGAAATGAGCTGAGATTGTTATATATATTTTTAAATGAGGTAACAATAATAACTGAGTTTGCTCCATTTTGTCTAGATCTTATCATCTAATCATTACAACAACTTTTTAGTGTAGATACATTGCTCTATTTTGCAGGTGAGGAAATTTGGACGCAGAGATTACATCAAAAATCACTGCTGTGTAATGGCAAAGCTGGAATTAAAACATTCATTCAGAGCTTTTATTAATTATACTAGGAATAGTGTGATACAAGAATATACCTTCTGGATTTGAGTAAATCACCAAGGTTAATAGAATTTAGAGAAGAATATAAATTGTTATTTTTCAAGAAATAGGAAGAGGGAGAAAAAAGAACACTGTTCATCAGAGCCCTAGTTACATTTATAAAACTCATTACAAGCTAATTACAGTATAAAAAGCATATATTGGTTCCCATGATTGAGATATCCCTAAGTAAAGCTGGCTGTTTCCACTTCTACATTTAAAATCCCAGAGAAAGATTTATTCTCAGTTTGGATCATGTGCAAATTAATCTCTTCACTCACTACTAAACAGGGATACAGGGAGATACTGGTAGAGTACTACTCCGTACTCTCTAAGGACCCAGGTTTGATCCCCAGTTCTGCAGAAATGGGAGACGGACATGACAACCCACTCCTGAAGCAATCCCTAAATAATCAGCCATTGAAAACTCTATCAGAGTTGCTATGAGTCAGACCAAGCTAAGCTGTACCTAACAACAACATGATTGGCCAGGCAGAACTGGGGGTCTTGTGCTAATCCTTCTTGGGACAGAAGACCTGAAATTAATCCCCATATCACCAGTAAGAGTTATATGGTGGCTAGACAATGGACGTGGGTTGATTATAAAAAATAATAGTTAGAAGTAGCAAGCAAAACACCACTGGATTTTTTTTGTAGTCCTATTTTATCATCAAAACTTTGTTATAAAGTGATTCATGTCCTTATTTTCCAGATAAGGAAGCTAAAGACCAGAGAATTAAGTAAAATACCCAAGATTTCAGAATTAAATGACAGAATCAGTGTAATATATAAATCCAGGTCTGTCTGATGGGAACTTCACGTTGCCAGATTTTCAGCATAGAGGAGTGTAAATTGATTTTTATTACAATGAAATGAAAGTAAAATTAATGGATATCTAAAAAAGGTAGAATTTTAGGCTAGAAGTGTAGAACATGTGGTAGAACATGTGCTTAGCATGCACAAGGCCCTTGGTTCAGTCTCCAGCACCAAAACATAAAAGGAAATAAATTTAAAAGCATGAGTTTTTACTAAATATCTAATTCTTTTGAGTAAAATTGAAAAGTATAATATTTGGATCTAATTAATTATCTAGGAGTTTTTTTGTTAAATTATATAGTCTCTGAGTACCAAAATGAAGTGGTCCCTTGTTTATAATTCTATAATCTGCTTTTTCTCCCAGAGTTTAACCCAGTGCAACAGCCACAATTAAATGAGAAAGTACTGAAAGACAAACGTAAGAAGCTGCGTGAAACCTTTGAACGTATTCTACGACTTTATGAAAAAGAGAATCCAGATATTTACAAAGAATTGAGAAAACTAGAAGTAGAATATGAGCAGAAGAGGGCTCAACTTAGCCAATATTTCGATGCTGTTAAGGTAATCAGATTTCTTTTGAGAAGTAAACTAGAATGTACTCAGATTTGCTCTTAAAAGTTAGTGGGGGAATTGATCATTTTAAACCTCTTCTTCATGGCAGTTTCTTATAAAACTAAATAGGTGCTTACTGTATATGCCAAGAGATAATCCTCTGTATTTACACAAGACTAATTTGTCTACCAACACAGTAATAGCTAGGAGCAGCCCTGTTGTCCATTAAGATAATAGATAATCAAACTAATATATTTGCATGGAAGAATACTACTCAGAAATAAAAAGGAATGATCTATTCAGAATAACATGAGTTTAAAAAAATTTTTAAGAACATGGATAAATCTCAAAAACATGCTGAGTTTCTTTCATAATTATTATTCCATTTGTATCAAATTCCAGAATAGGCAAAACTAATCCATGGAGGAAAAAATTGTTAACAGTGATTGCCTTGGATGGTGTTAGGGATTGATTGGGAGGAAGTATGAGGTATATGCATTTGTCAAAACTCATTGAATTTGTACAGTGTTGTAAATTTTGTTTTAAAAATTGGAAAAAATCCAAATGGTATAATGTTTATGAAGTAAGTAGTTTTGATCCCATTTTAAAAATAAGGAAAACTTAAGATAACTTGCTTAGAGGCATATACAGATAATACACAGCAGAAATTCAATAAAAGCAGACTAATTTTACAGCACTGGCAATACCATAGGATATATATTACTTGTTCATTGATGTGTATTGTTGCTAGGATATTAAATAGGGTAGCTTTGTAACTACTTTTAAGCAATTGGACTTCTCTAAGCAACAGCTATTTCAAGTTATAGCCAAAAAGAATCAGCTGATAAGGGGATGAAAAACAAAAAGCAGTTCAATTTTGGTTCTTTAGAGAAAGAGATAAAAAGAATTCTTTCAGTTTTTTGAGTCTTTGGAAGTACTAACTTGAGGCTTTCAATTCTTACTTTTTCATGATATTTGTTTGAAAGCAAATACAGGTTGTGAAATAGTGGCATAGAATTTTTATTGTTGAGTTTGTGGATTATCATATGTTGAAAGTCTTTCTCTGTTTCAGAATGCACAGCATGTGGAAGTAGAGAGTATTCCTTTGCCAGATATGCCACATGCTCCTTCCAACATCTTGATCCAGGACATTCCACTTCCTGGTGCCCAGCCACCCTCCATCCTTAAGAAAACCTCAGCCTATGGGTAAGAAAGCAGTATTATAATCAGGTATTTACTAAAAGCACCTTTTGAATGTGAAGTACCAAAACTAATACAGTGAAAAATAGTGATATGGATATAAGCAGTTTGACATTTGATTAAATGTGAAATAAGAAGTTCCTTGAAATTTGTTTGGAAGAGGAGGTAAATATTCTCACTCCTGTTATGTGATTACATAACAAAATCAGATTTTCTTTGCAGACCTCCAACTCGGGCAGTTTCTATCCTTCCTCTTCTCGGACATGGTGTTCCACGTTTGCCCCCTGGCAGAAAACCTCCTGGCCCTCCTCCTGGTCCACCTCCTCCTCAGGTCTTGCAGATGTATGGCCGTAAAGTAGGATTTGCTATCGATCTCCCTGCTCGTAGACGAGATGAAGACATGTTGTATAGTCCCGAACTTGGTAAGGATGGCTCTTCCTTTTACTGTTACGACCTTTTCACCAATATGTTCATATTGGTCCTGTGTAACATGTTATTCACCACCACCATCAGAACTCAGGAAATAAGTGAGGGTACTGTGTGTATCCTAATGGGTATACAGATGGCTCAATCATTGGACAAATCATAGGATCTACTTAAGTAAAAGCATTGTACATAGGGATGTATGGAAATGTTTATTATGCTTTAGGCTTTTTACTACATATCCCTTAAGCTGAAAGTGCCTGTTTCCTTTTTGACTTTATTGTCATTATACAGAGCATCATTATATATAGTCACTGATTTTGCATGTGGCTATATACACATAATTGTTTCTAAATAGAATGTGTCATCAAGATTGAACCTTTAAAAAAATAAATTTTAAAAAAATACCAAAAAGTAGTAGTTAAAAGTATTACCAATGAAAATATCAATACATTAATACCTGTGGTTATATGCAGAATTTTAATTTAAACATGTTTATGTGTGAATAATAGCATAATATTCTGCATTTCTGGGAACTGTGTTGTAGAGGATCCAATCGTCAGGTTTGTTCCTTGCACTTTTCCCCCACTCTTCAGCTCGGGGGCATGATGATGATGTTTCTAGCACCAGTGAAGATGATGGCTATCCTGAGGACATGGATCAAGATAAGCATGATGACAGTACTGATGATAGTGACACTGACAGATCAGATGGAGAAAGTGAGGGGGATGAATTTGTGCACCGTGATGATGAGCGAGACAACACTGAAGAAAAAAAGTCAGGTAAGAGATGAGGATGTTGCCCAGTGGTTAGAGTGCTTGCCTCAGATGTGTAAGGCCCTGGTTTCGATCCCCAGCACTCAAAAAAAAAAGGGGGAAGAAAAAAAGGTATGTGCAATTAATTGAATGTTCCATGGTATTGATCAATAAATAGCATATGGCTATTAGTGAATGAAAGTAATACCTCTTTGAATGGTGAGATCATAGTTGTATTTATCTTTATATCTCAATATTTTGAAAGTTTTGACACATAATATTGAATGGACGTTTGTAAGGAAATAGTATGCGTAGTAAAAAAAGATCATGTAATGAATTCCACTTTGGGGAGAAAAGATAACTGTTGAACAACATAAAGATGTACTATCATAGATATGCTGTAGGGAAGAAAAGAGTAACCATATTGTTGTTGTTTTTAAATAAGCTTATTTAAATGTATCCATTTGGAATCCCTTAGAATTTTCTGTTCCTAGTATTTTATACAAACTAGGATCATACCTCAAATACATCTGTAAGTGGAATCATGGACTATATCCTATCCATAATGTATATTATGTATTGTCAAGAATATCTTAAGCATTATAGCAGGTACTGAGCAGGGCAAAATGTACACTAATTCTATCAGATCTCGGTAGTTTTGGAGCTTCTTTTGCGGTTGTTATAGCCTACAGCACTGTATTTATATACTATATTGGGGTTTTTTTTGTTGTTTTATTTTGTAGTACTGAGGGGTTGAGCCCTGGGCCTCTAGCCTGCTAGACAAGTATTCTACCGCTGAGTTGAGACAGAGTCTCACTAAGTGGCACAGTCTATCTCTAGCCTCAAACTTGCAATCCCCCTGTCTCAGCCTCCTGAGTAGCTGGGATTACAGGCAAGTACCAAAGTGCCTGGTTTCTGTATCAGTATTTAATGCTAATACTTTTGTTGGGGTTGTTAGGTGCCGTCGAGTCGAGTCCGACTCATAGCGACCCTGTGTACAGCAGATGGAAACACTTGCCGATTCTGTGCCAGGCAAACCATCTTATTTATGTTTAAGCCCATTGTTGCAGACACTGTGTTAATCCATCTGGTGAAGGGTTTTCCTCTTTTCTGTTGACCTGCCACTCTTCCAAACATGATGTCCTTCTCCAGGGATTGTTCTCTCCTGACTACATGTCCGAAATATGTAAGACGCAGTTTGGCCATTTTTGCTTCCAAGGAGCACTCTGGTTGTACCTCTTCTAGGACAGATCTGTTGGTT
>VMDO01001571.1:0-94414 GCA_007922755.1 Pedetes capensis
TGTATTGAGTAGGTGTCAATTATATCCAGTTGATTGATGGTGCTATTCAGTTCAATCATACCCTTATTGATTTTCTACCTGTTGGATCTTTCAGTTGCTAATAGAGGTATATTAAATCCTCCAAGCTTAGTGAATTTGTCTATTCTCCTTGCAGCTTTATTAGTTCTTGTCTAATTTATTTTGAGATTCTGTCTTTAGATAGATAAATATCGAGGACTATTATGTCTTCTTGGAGAAATGACTTTTTTAACATAATGCTCGTCTTTATTTCTGATAATTTTCCATGATCTTAGTTGTTCTTTGGATGAAATTAATATAGCTACTCCAGTTTTCCTCTTATTATTATTAGTATAATATGTCCTTTTCTGTTACTTTTAATATATCTATGTATTTATACTTATAATGAGTTTCTTATAAAATATAGTAAAATCTTGGTTTTTCTATCCAATTATAAGTATTTTTTACTTTCAATTGACAGATTTAGACCATTCACATTTACAGTGATTAAAAAATGAGTGCTGTAGCACACACCTGTAATCCCAGAAACTCAGGAGGCTGAGACAGCAGGATCACCAGTTCAAGGCCAGAGGCAGCCTGAACAACTTAGACCTTGTCTCAAAATAAAAACTAAAAGGGGCTGGGGCAGGCTAAGAAAGATAAACATCACATATTTTTTCTCACATGTGGATATTAGAATTTAATATATATTCATTATTAAAACATATAAGCCATGAAAGTAGAAGGCGCTAAGTAGGAAAAGATGATGGACTAAAGAAAAGGAGCAAGGGCCAGAAGAAAAGATATTGGGAGAAAAGAAAGGAAATATCATGTATGTTGCCCTTATGGCAAAATCAGGATGTACAAATATAGAGAGATATACTCACAAAAAAGACAAACAAGTATAAGATGTACCACTGGTGAAGAGGGAGGGAATGGGGGAGGTGTTCAGGAGAGGGTAAGGGGTAAGTGAACATGTGCAATGAAATGCATACAATGAAATGCATGTATGGAAGTCATAATGAGACATATTAAGTAGTACATTAAAAATTACCAGTAAAAAAGGGGTTGAGGGTTCAACTCAGTGGAGAAGCATTTGTGTGGTATGGTAAAGGCCCTGAGCTCAACTCCCTAGTACTGCCAAAACAGCAAAAGAAATATGGTTAAAGTTAGAATAATGTGTGCTATGTTTGTAATTGTTTCTATTTGTTCCACTTCTTGTTTCTGTTTTTTTCAATCCTCTGATTTTTCTGTATGTTGTAGTTGTTGTTAGGTGCCGTCGAGTTGGTATCTGACTCATAGCGACCCTCATAGAGTTTTCAATGGCTGACTATTTCGGGATTGCCTTGGGAGTGGATTGCCAGGCCCTTCTCCCATTTTTGCGGTGCTGGGAATTGAACTCGGGACCTCAGAGACTGCAGCGCAGCGCTCTACCAACTGAGCCAAATCACAGCCCCGATTTTTCTGTATATGTATATGTATATGTATGTATGTATGTATGTATATACATATATATACATATATATACACATACATACACACACATATGAAAAAACATATTACGTAGAGGGTCTGGTATTAGGGGCATTTTCAAGCATTGTTGTGGGATAGGAACGTGTTCATGATGGGTAGAGGGGACACCATCATACTAACACTGCCTCATGGGCCTGGCAGGTAGCTATGTCAGAGTACTCTGAATTCTTCTCTCCCATCCCATACAATATCACTGTCCTTTATTTCACATTTACATTTGTTGTGATTCCCTAATACACTGTGGCTGTTATTACCCACATGGTTATCTGCTGAATTACCCAAGAACAAAAGAAAACTAGTGTTTAATTTTACCTTCAGTTATTATCTCTCTGATGCTCTTCCTTTCTTTATTGAGATCCAAGTTCCTGCTATAATTTTCCTTCTTTCTGAAGAACTTTGACATTCCTTGTAAGGCAAATATACTTGTTTCAAATTCCTTTAGGTTTTGTTTATCTGAGAGAAGTTTTCTTTCTCCTTCATTCTTGAAGGATAATTTTGCTGGCTATAGCATTCTGGTTAGGAATTTGTTCCATGTTTTAAATCTTGCACTGAGCTCTTTTCTAGGTTTCATGGTTTCAGATGAGAAGCTGGATGGAATTCTTACCCTTGTTCCTATATAGGTAAAATGGGTTTTCTTATGACTTCTATTAAGAATTTCTGTGTCTTTTTTCCTATTGGGAGAAGGGTGTGGCAATCCACTCCCCAAGCAAACCAGAAACAATCAGCCATTAAAAACCCTATCAGGGTGGCTCTGAGTCAGACCTCCAGTCAACTGCACCTAACAACAACATGTGTATGTTTGTTTGTTACAGTAATAATACTACATTGTGTACTTCAAGCTTCCTGGATTTGTGGTATGGTTTGTGTCATTAATCTTGAGGAATTCTCAGCTGGTATTACTCTAAACACTCCTTGTGGTTTTTTTTTTTTTTTTTTAAAGATAAACCTTAATTTTTCTTCTTTCTTCTTTTCTTTTGATTTTCTTCTTTTCTCTTTGCATTTCATTTTTGAATTTTCTATTAACATTTCTTGAAGCTCACTATTTTTTCTTCTTGGCTACATATAGTCCACTGATGGGCCCATCAAAAGTATTCTTAATTACCATTGCTATGTGTTAGGTTTCTAGAGTTTTATACACTTCTTTCTTATATTTTCTACTTCTCTGCCTACGTAATCCATTTGTTCTTATATAGCATGTCCTTCTTCCATTAAGGCAATTAAAATATCAATATAAACTGTCAAATTCCATATTGTTGTTGTAGTTAGGTGCTGTCAAGTTGGGTCCAGCTTATAGCGACCCTATGTACAACAGAACAAAGCACTCACCGACATTGAGCTATGTCTGGCCCTACTGTCAGTGCTTCTCCACTATTCATAGTGTTGCCAGTGGCAGGTTATTTCAGGAGTGGATTGCCAGGTCCTTCTCTCTAGCTTTCAGCATCTGGTATTGGCAGGTAGTCTCCCATCCAAGGCCAACCCTGCTTAGCTTCCAAGATCAAGTTGGATCAGATGCTATGTCTGCAGACAAATTCCATGCACAAATACACACACGTGTAGAGACACACACACATGTATACATATATATGTAAATGTATGCATGTATGCATGTATACATATATGCGTCTGGGTGTAATGCTCACTTTGTCTTTTTTTTTTTTTTTTGACACAGGGTCTCACTAAATTACGCAGACTGCCTCTGGTCTTGAACTTGCTATCCTCTTGCCCCTGCCTCCAGAGTTGCTGGGATTATAGGCATGGGCCACCATGCCCAACTACTTTGTCTCTTTTAATTAGGGTTTTCCTGACTTTTAGCACAGCTTGTAATATTTTGTTGAAACTGTATATGACGTATTTTGTAGTAGACACATAAGTAACTCAGTTTCTGATGTGAGGATTTTGTTAATGAGGCTGCACTGGACTGTGTTCAATGCTTACTGTAGCTATAGGTGCCAGCAGCTTCAGTTTCCTCATTTCTTTTCTTCTCTTCCCCTAGTGCTTTTTGTTTCTTGAAGAGTTTCACAAAGTGAGTCTGTGATTTGCAAGTTTCTCCATCTTAACCCACCCATTGGATCCCTGTTGATGTAAGGGTTAGTTAGGATTTAGGGGAGTGGTCTATAATCTTACACTTTAACCTCAGTTTGTTGGTGAGAATGAATCTTCATGAGCTTTTCTTAGACTTTTTCACCTTTCTTTATATGAAAAAGGAAGAGAAGAGGGAGTGAGCTAACCAATTGCCCATACCATGTCAAATAAAGCCCTAGTTTGTTTTGGAAGGCAGAGTTTTGTTATGAAGAATGCTCTGGACTGTTTCAAAGCAGTTACTTTCTCCCCGCCTTGATAGAAATATAAGAGAATGGTTTTTGTTGTGGTGGTGGTTCTCAGAAGTTGAACCCATGGCCACACATGTACTTGCCAAGTGCTCTACCGCTGTTCTGCACTCCCAGCCATATTTTATTTTTCGAGTCAGGGTCTTGCTAAATTTTGCAGGTTGCCTCTGGCCTTGAACTTGTGAGCCTTCTGCGTCAGTCTCCCTCATCACTGGGACTATAGGCATACACCACTGCACTAGAGTAATATGAGCATTTTGAATTTTGTTTTTCTCCAATATTTAGTGTAAAATTTGGTGGATTTCCATGGGAGAAAACCCATGCAAGTATGGGTATGCTCCCTAACTGGGTCCCTAGGAGGCCTCAGCTCTTAAACTTGTCCTCACTGAGCCTCCAAAAATTCACTGGAATTTTCACACGTGTTGCAACCAGTTATTAGACCTGCTATACTAACACTGGTTTTGATACCCTGTATTCTTTTTATTTCTCATTGAGATCACAACTCTGATAAATCTAAGGAAAGGCATCTATTTTCAGTTTTTAATTTTTTATTGTAAGCGTAAGAATCATTGGAAAAAAATTATCCTCAGTTCTTCTACTCTTGTTAAGAAGAATTCAACAAGGAACAATGGCAAATTGAAAGTGAAGCATCAGTTTGTAAAGTAGAATGAGGAGTGATTTTATTAAGAAAGGCAAAAAGGAGATACTCTTAGACCACAAAACTGGCTGCTCAAGAGTCAGCTGCTTAGTGGCTGCAGCTTGGTCCTTTATAGTTTTGTTTTCGACATCGGTATCTAGATAACATTAATGTAGGACTGGTGTAGAACTGGCTTGCTTATGGTTTCCTTGCTTGATATAGGAGGTCATGAGCTTCCCCCGACCTGGTCTTCTGATTTTTACAAGGATTTCTCATTGCTAACGATAAACTTACTGGAATTGGCTTTCTGAGTTTCTGTTCCCTGGGGGCCCATTCTTCCCTCTTGCTCATGCCTGACTGCTCCCTAACAGAATGATGACTTCTAAGTTCTATATATGTTAGACTCAATTTTGATATATTATGTTTTCTTTAAAAATTATTCACAGGCTGTCAATTTCCTGAATCAAAGTAGATTTTGCTGAGCAAAGTAAACTGGAATAATTTTTAAAAATTCCTATGTTTATTTCTAATCTTTTAGTGGTTTATCTCTCTTTTATTAAGTTCATAGTTTTATTTCATTCATTGACTTCTTTTTCATTGTGGAAGGGTTTGAACACAGGGCCTCACAAATGTTAGACATACATCCTGGCCCATTTTTTATTTTTTATTTTGTGATAAGTTCTCATTAAGTTGCACAGGCAGCCTTTGGCCTCACACTGGTGATCCTCCTACCTCTACCTCCCAAGTTGTTAGGAATACAGAAGTGTGCCAAGGTACCTGGCTCATTGATATTTTTGAGAAATAGTTCTTTAATTTATTTATGCCTTCTTCTTGAATTCAGTTTTATGTATTCCTTATTGTTGTTGTTAGGTGCCATTGAGTCATGTCCAACTCATAGTGACCATTTGTGCAACAGAATGAAATACTACCTGACACTGTGCCATGCCCGGCATTATATCTAACAGTGCTTCTCTGCTATTCATAGGGTTTTAGACGATTGACTGTTTTGGGAGTGGGCTTCCAGTTTCTTCTCCTTAGTCTTTCTTAGTACAAAAGTTGAGCTGAAACCTGTCTACCATGGATGGCTCTGTTGATATCTGAAATACCAGTGGCATTGCTTTCAGCATCATAGCAATATGCAAGCCCCCATAGTACAACAAACTGACAGACATGTAAGGGATACATTCCATAAGATCATTGTAATCATTCTCACAACTTATTAAGTGAGATAATTAAATCATTTAATTCTATTTCTACTTTATTTTTAACATTACTAATTAAGGAATGAATTTTCCTCTGGACATTATTTTAGCTGACGTATTACATGTTTCTATATAGAATATTCTAATTAATTACCCAATTGTATAGTTCCAACTTTTACTTTCCAGTTGTAGTTTTTGAAGTTTGTTAAAAATTTTTTTCTTTTTGTTACAGAACAATCTTGATATCTCTCCTCTGCCTCTCTCCCTCTTCTCCCTTCCTTTCTCTCTCACTCTCCCTCTTTTTCTTTTCTTTATTTTTTCTTCTTTCTTTTCTTCTTTCCTTCTTTCTGTAGTATAGTCATGTGTTACATAATAGTAGGGATATATTCTCATAAATGTGTCATTAGGTAATCTCCTCATGTACAAACATTACTGACTGTACTTACATAGCCCTAGATGGCATAGCTTGCTACACACCTAGGTTATACCTCAATCTGATGGGACCACTGTCACTGACTGAAAAGTCTTCATGCTGAGCATGTCTGTATTTAAATAACTTGATTATACTGATAGCATTCTATAAACAGTATAAGAGCACCATGTGTGTGGTGTACTAATGATAGAAAGTGTTTTCCCTGTTCTTAGAAGATATAGTTTTACATCCATTAATTAAATCTACCTTAAATTATGTTATTTACATATTTTGCAGGTCTTTTACATGAATGTTGTTGTTGTTGTTACGTGCCATCGAGTCAGTCTCCGACTCATAGTGACCCTCATAGGGTTTTCAATGGCTGTTTCGGGATTGCCTTGGGAGTGGATTGCCAGGCCCTTCTCCCATTTTTGCAGTGCTGGGAATTGAACTTGGGACCTCAGAGACTGCAGCACAGTGCTCTACCAACTGAACTAAATCCCAGCCCTTTACATGAATAGAAGAGGTGAATTGTTTCTGTACCTTGCTTCTTTCTTATTCCACAACCATAGGATTCATAAGATAAAATATTATTGAATGTAAGATGAGATTGTTCACAAGAAAAGAATTTCCTGTCCAAACAAAGAATGTAAATCATAAATAATAAACCATATTTGAAGTCTAAGTAGATCTGTCTTCTATAAGTATGACCCAGCAGTTCAAAACTACTATTATAAATACACCAATGTTGGTTAAACTTCTTGTCAAAGCTGTTGAGAGGCCATCTCTAGTATCTGGCCACAGCTGTTCCATTCCGCCCTACTGTTTATGTGAGCCTGCTTCATTCCGACCACCGAGTCATGTCAATTAGAGCTGGGAGGGACCTTGCTTGTCACCTAGCAGTCTAACTAGTCTCCTTTACAACTGATGGTCCAATCCTGGGATAGCCTGAGGTCCTGTAATCAAATAGTATTATTTCCAGAACTGTCACACAAAGCCCTGCCCTGAGTCCAGGGTGTGTCTACCAGAGCACAGGTTCTAGCTAGGTTTGGAGTTCCAAAACCTTGAAGCTAAGCCTTGGCTCAGAAAACCTGTTCTACCGGGAGCACCTACTCTTGTTCTGCAGCAGGTAATGAGTCATCTTTCTGCACCTCCAGCCATGGATTATTAGGTCAAAGACTTATACATGCTGGGGAAAAGCAGATTCTTTCTCTGGACTGGAAGGTGAGAGCTGTGGAGAGAAACTGAGGAGGAGCCCTGGGCTCCCAGCACCCTGGCCAACCCATGTGTGGGACAGACCGCAGCAGAATCTTGGTTAGCATGTGGCAAGAACAGGGCTGAGGCTCAGTGAGAAGAGGAGCAAGGAAGACCTGCAGAGCCTAAGCACAGGAGCAGGGGAGAGGGGCAGCATAGGTGTCAGGGTCTAAGTCCCAGACCTCTAGGGCCAGGTGACTTGGCGCACTCTGGATCCTCATGCACCTGCTCTGCACGTGTACTTGGTCCGTTCCCTTGCTTCTTGAACTACCTTAAGTGATTTCTTTTCATTGCAGTAAAATGCTCCCCATTTTACCCTAGCACACTTAGCCCAAATAAGCCAATGAAAGGTTTGTGCCCCATTCCCAAGCTCTACTCCATTTGGGTGAGGAGTGTATTGAGCTTAAATTTTGTTGTTTTGTTTTGTTAATGAGATTGTTAGGATACTAAAGTGACACCAAAACTTTTTGGAGAACTACATAAAAGGTGACATTCAGTCATCTATTATTTATGTTCCTATTAACCAGTCTGTTTTTATGTAAGCATCTTGGAAATTTAGACAGAATAATGCTGGCAGGAAATCCTCTTGGCCTTCCTTGGATGTGCCTGGCAGCTTAAGTGTTGAACCAGCTTCATTTTAGCTTGAACATATCTTCTAAAAAAGTCAAATCTACATCTTCACCATTTTCTACTATTCCTCACTTTATCGTAGTTTTTCTTTTTCCATTGTCTGATACATTCTCTGATAGTGGTTGCACGTATTTAGAAGGTGAGTTTATTTTAGGCTTCTGGTATATTCAATAAATAATTCCTTCTATATACTAGGTCAAAAAGTTCAAGTAGCTTCTTAGTAATTTTGCAGACAATGACTATCAGGCTTATTATATGGCTTTATTTCATTCTGATTCATATCATCAAATGTTTAGTGAGCACTTGCTATACTATAACAATAAGAACTACCCTTGGCATGCCATTTTTATTTATATTACTTCTCATATTCAAATAAGAAAGAACATATATTACTCATTGTATTGACAGGGGGACATACATTTGGAGATATTAGGTAACTTGGTCCAAAAATACAGAAATAGAGAGTGACAGAATTGAGCCTCTAGCAAGTCTCTCTGCTTCTAAATCCCTGATCATTTTCTGTACACCATGTGTATCTCCCTATGCATCACTTCATACTATACGATCCAGGCCTTAAAGAGACAGAGGGACTAAGCATCTGAAAATCGATGCAAGGCAGTACTCAGGGGAGCTACCCAAGGTACAATTGTGTATTGAGGCAATGCCACTAGAAGAGGACAATAAATAATGAGATTGCATATGACTCATGGCAAGCAAAAAGAAGCAAAAGTAATCAAAGTGTACAGGTAAATGAGTCTTAGGCTTATTATGAATTAATTCACACACATTAGGAAAGTCCCTAAGGCTTTATCAGTTTTAATAAGAACTAAATAGTATTCTTTCAGTTCTCATTCAATGAATACTTAATAAGCATTAAGTATGTGTCAAGAAATAAGTATTAAATTTAAATATTTGTTGATATTGTATATACATAATTATTGATCTATGAATATAATGGTGTTTTAAAAACTGGCTTAAAGAACAGGGGTATATTTATGTCTTATGCGAAGCTCTGCTCCACATTCAGAGTGATAGTAGAAATTGGACTGATGTTGAATACTGCCATCTTCAATATGTTTACTTCCATGGAGATTCTGGTTGTTATTTTTCTAGCCATCTAGTTGGTCTAAGGAGAAATGAAGATAGAGCTGAGATGGAGCTCAGTGGTAGAGTGCTTGCCTAGCATGCAGGAAGCCTTGGGATCAATCTCTAGCATCTCCCTCAGGTCCCCCCCACACACAAAATCCTTTATAGAAAGATGCCTGACCCTTTCTAGCAAAGAGAACTTGGACATAAGGCCATAGGTAACAGCAAGGAAGGGTGAGGTATGGCTGGGAAATATAGCTTCTGGCTAGAAAATGACCATTAGAGCTAGAAGTTTGAAAATAACTCAGAAACAAGATATAAAATGCCAACTAATGAGGGCAGGTCTCGGTTTTGGCGTTGAAGATGTTTTGAAATTAGATAGTGAATATGTCTACTCTTCCACCTGTAAGGGAAAGATTTGAATAAATTACTCAATCTCTCCAAATCAGTTTCTCATATTTAAAATGGAAATAACAACTTTCCTACTGTAGCAGTTACTAATTTATTGACACTCAGCTGGAAACTCACCCTTCAGTACTTACTCTGATACAATGGCCTAGACTGAAACAATTTTCTTTTCTTTTCCAGGTAATACAATGTGAAACTGTTTGCTTACACTGTGGAATGGCTTCCTGTGCTATTCAGCCCATCAACAAATCCCAGTGCATGCTGTATGTGTTTATTGAGTGAATCTAATAAACTGTAGGTCATTATCATTAACAATACTCATTGATCACCTAATATGTGCTAACAACCCTTTTCTTGCTCCAAAGAAACTGATATGTGTAGTTGAAGAAGCAAAATTAGTCACCCTACCAAATGAATTATACTCGATGTTACAGGCACAATGAACACAGGAAGTCACATATAAGGAAGAACAAAGAGAATTCAAGTACCAGACTGTGAACATGATCATTTAATGGAAGTAGATGGTAATATTAAATTCATACTTGTCATAAGAGAAGATTATATGTAAACTTTTTCATAGGTTTGTATATGTAGCAGAAACCCTAAGAGTGAATTGGAATAAGAGCTAATTTAGGGGGAAGTACATGTGAGCAATGTACAATGAAATGCAGGTATGGAAATGTCATAGTGAGAACCATTAAATTGTAGTTTAAAAACTACCAATTTTAAAAAGCACTTAAAAAGAGAACTGAGTACTTGCTCATATTGTCCAAGAAGAGTTAGAAGATCCTGGGGGTGATTCAACAGGAAATTGGTAAGGAGAAGAAGAAAAAGAGATGAGAAAGGACCCAGCTAGATTCTTGAGGGCAGGGTAACACAGCATATGAGGTTGTTAGTAGGGCATGAAGATCTTTATTAGTGATGAGCCAAACACCCTTAGAACTCCTATCAAGTACACATTGCTTTGGGCACTTATGTCTGGTATGAATATGGGTGGATTGAGGAAGTTTTATTTTGTTCTAGGTCTCAACTGATGCAATGAGTTTTAGAAAAAATAAGGACAAAGAGAACACAAGAAAGAAGCAAATAAAATCTGTATATCTTGGTTCTGACAAAATGTCCATGAAAATGGCAGAAATCCTGGAGACCAGAAGGTAGTGAGTGGTTTATTAAAAGTGCTGAAGGAAAAAATGCCCAAAAATTATCAACCAAGAATTCTGTGTTCAGCAAACCTACCCTACAAAAATAAAAACAAAATTTAAAATATTTCCAGATAAATAATAGCAGAGAGTTTTATCTCTAGAAGATCTACCCTACAAGAAATACTAAAAGGAGTCTTTTATGCCAAACTGAAAGAACACTGGAGAATAATCTGAATCTACATAAATAAATAAAGAGCACAAGTGGAGTTAACTACACAGACAAATGCAAACAGCAATATAAATGTGTTTTCTGTTTGTAACTCAATTTTTCTATGTGAATTAAAAGACAATAAGTTGCACTGAACATGTTGATGCAGGTGTCTCTGTGGTATGATGACACATCTCCCTTTGGGTAAATTCCCAATAGTGTTATAGCTGGGTCATATGGTAAATCAATTTTCAGTTTTTTAATATACCTCCATATTGATTTTCACAGTGATTGGAAAAATTTGCAGCTGCACCAGCAATGTAAGAGTGCTCCCTTTTCTCTGAAACCTCACCAGCATTTGTTGCTATTTGTTTTATTGATCTTGGCCATTCTTACTGGTATAAGGTGGAATCTCAGAGTTGTTTTAATTTGCATTTCCCTAATGGCTAGGGATATTGAGTATTTTTTCTTGTGTTTCATGGCTTTATAGACCTCTTCATTTGAGAACTCTCTACTCAGTTCCTTTGCCCATTTGTGTATTGGGTTATTTGTTTTCTTGGGTATTTTTTCTTAAGTTCTTCATAAATTCTGATAAGTAGACCTTTGTCTGAGGTATAGGATATGAAAATTTTTCCCATTCCATGGGGATTTCCTTGACTCTGTTAATTGTTTACTTTGCTATACAGAAGCTTTTTAATTTCATGTAATCCCATTTATCTATTCTTGTTGCAATTTCTTGAGCAATTGGAGTCCTATTAAGGAAATGCTTTCCTATGCCTATATGTTGGAGTGTATTTTAAAATTTCTGGTTTTATGTTGAGGTCCTTTACCCATTTTGAGTTAACTCTTGTGCATATTGAGAGATGTGGGTTGGTTTTCATTTTTCTGCAAGCAGATGTCCATGTTTCCCAGCACCATTTATTGAAAAGCTTTCTCCAGTTTACTTGCTTTGCTCCTTTGTCAAAAATTAGGTGGCTATAGGTGTGTTGAGGTATTTCTGCATCTTCTATTAATAATAGCAAGGATATGGAATCAACCAAAGTGCCCATCAACAGAAGAATGAATAAAAACCTATGGTACATATACACAATGGAATACTATTCAGCAATAAAAAAAATGAAATAATGCCATTTGCAGCAAAATGGATGGAATTGGAGAAAATTATTTTAAGTGAACGGACACAAGCTCAGAAAGAGAAATACCACATGTTCTCACTCACATGTGGGAGCTGAATCAAAATTATAAGAAGGAAAAACAGAGGTTGGAACATTAAAAAAGCTAAAGTCAATCTAGTGGAGAAGGGACAGTTTGGGGAATGCAAAAGAAGGAGGGAGAGATCTAGCAAAAGAAGGAAATCCTGAGAGAGGAGAGGGGGGAGAGGAGGAACAAGGAGGAATGAGGAATGGGGGAGGGTGACCTCAAGGTAAACAACCCAACTTTAATAGCCCTGGAAATAATTATAATAACACCAATAACACCCAAGAATGGTATTATTATAGATGAACTAGAAAATTCACGTAATAGTACGGGCAGTGTAAAAAGAAAGTTCACTACAGAAAAAGTTTCTATCTTAAACATAATTAGAATCCAAGGATTGTTGTTGTTGTTAGGTGCTGTCTAGTCGGTATCTGACTCATAGCGACCCTCATAGGGTTTTCAATGGCTGACTGTTTCGGGGTTGCCTTGGGAGTGGATTGCCAGGTCCTTCTCCCATTTTTGCAGTGCTGGGAATTGAACTCGAGACCTCAGAGACTGCAGTGCAGTGCTCTACCAACTGAGCTAAATCCCAACAGAATCCAAGGATATATAGAAAATATTACCATATAAAGACAAGCAAATGGAAGAGAAGTCTTGGGGGGGGGTGGGATGGGGGAGGAAGTGCACAAGAGGGTAAGGGGGAACTTATCTGTATAATGTAGAACACAATGCATATATGGAAATGTCACAATGAAAAACATGTCAGAATTAATCACATTAAGGTATACATTTAAAATTTCCAATAAAAAAAGACAATAAGTTTACTTCAGTGGGAACAATAATGAAGGTACATTTTATGACAGTAAGTGGGGGAGATAGACCAGATCAATATAAATGCAGTTTTTGATAGCATTGAAATTAAATTGATATTCACCCAAACAAGATTGATATAAATTAAGGCAGCAGTAATTTCAAAGGAGTTACTAATATAACTCAAAAATGTATAGTGAAAGAAATGGGAAAGGAACTAAAACACTTCACTAGAAAATACCTAGTTCACAAAAAGTAAGCAGTAATGGAAGAACTTTGTTGTTGTTGTTAGGTACCTTCAAGTCGGTATCCGACTCATAGCGACCCTCATAGGATTTTCAATGGCTGACTGTTTCGGGATTGCCTTGGGAGTGGGTTGCCATGTCTGTCTCCCATTTTGCAGTGCTGGGAATCAAATTCGGGACCTCAGAGACTGTAGAGCAGCGCTCTATCAACTGAGCTAAATCCCAGCCTGCAATGGAGGAACTAAGGAACCAAAAAAAGAAGCCATAAGATATATAAGTAACAGGCATTACATCCTATCTTATTAACAATTACATTAAGCATAAATGCATTAAATGTTCCAATTATAACACACATTGTCAGAATGGTTAAGAGATAAGATCCATGTGTGTGGTGTATAGAGGAGACACACTTTTGACTTAAAGACAAAAGTAGGTTGAAAATAACACAGAAACAAGATATTACATGCCAACTAAAGACTATGGGGACTGAGATTTAGCTAAGTTGGGACAGTGTTGCTCAGTGCCCTCTGAGGCCCTGGGTTCAATCCCCAGCACCACAAAAATGGAAGAAGGACCTGGCAGTCCACTCCCAAACAATCCCAAAACAATCAGCCATTGAAAGCCCTATGAATAGCAAAGAAGCACTGACACAGTATGGGGCATGGCACATTGTTGGGGAGTGTTTCCTTCTTTTGTACATAGGTTCACTATGTGTCAGACCCAACTTGATCACACCTAACAACAACAACAAAGAGTGTAGGTTTCTGTTTCAGTGTTGAAGATGTTCTAAAATTAGACAGTGATGATGGTTGCATGACCTTGTTAATATACTAAACATTAGTGAATTGTATGTTTTAAATGTTGGATTTTATAGTGTTAGAATTACATCTCAATAAACATAAAGACATACATAAATACCTTGTTTTTTCATGCTATTGAATCCTTAATGTAATTGCCCTTATCAATGCTAGCTGTATTTACTGCTTTGAGTTTCAAAGGTATCTGTGAGTCCTTTTAATATATTTCTTGGTTGCATAAAATAGCTTGCAAAATTCTCTTCTTTATGATCTAATAATTTGTAATTAAAAGAGGAATCATGAGACAAAAGTTAAAGATAGCTTGAGCTTAGAGACTGGAGGTCTCAATGCTATAATAAAACATTTTGGTATGCAGTAGAAAGCAATATTAATATTTTGAGCAAGGGCCTATTCTGCCAGTATAATATTATAGGAAGATGAATCTGCCAACAGTGTCTCATATGAATTAGAGACATACCCTTCCTGCACTTAAATTGCCCTGGGAGCTGTTTGTCAAGTACATTACTTTCCACAAACTGCCATATGGACTTTTTCATCTGGAATAATCTCTAGAGATCTGAATACAAGTGACAGAATTGTCTACTTGTTTTGATAAAAGAAAATTTCTCTTTCTTCAAATGCTACTTTTCGCCTTATGGGAAATTCTGTCATAAAATCATAGGATCAAGAATTTTAGATCAGGAAGGTAAGTATTAACTCAATTTTTCTAGTTTTAGATAAAGAAAGTGCAATGGGAAGTTAAATTACATTTTCAGGGTCATAAAATGAATTATGGATAATTCTTAAATTTTCCACAAAAATGAAGTTCTTAGAATCTTGACATGTATATCCCCAGCTTACTTTTGTTTCCTCCCTACTTTCATCCTTCAGTGATTCTGGATAATTCATTCTTAGTTATACTAATTATGTTTATGTTTTCTTTTTTGTTCATAGGATATCTACATCTTTTTCTCTTCATGGATTGCAATCTTTGAAATCAGATGATTTCATTTTACTCGTTTCTTATTCTATTCTTTACATTGTCTAAATATTAGTATGCTGCTGCTCAATGAATGACTGAAAGAATGAATCTCTTTCAAGTCTTTGGATGTAATTCAAGAAGGTGTAGTTTTCATTTCTAGACTAATATTTGAATTTCCTAAAAGATCTCCTACAGATATCACATGAGTCACAGAGACATTAGGATTGTGTCATGTCTTCCATGTTGTTGGTTACTACAAGGTAATTTCTGAGGTTAATTATATGTGCAGCAATGGAGAGTGACACAGAGCTCCACTGCATCCACGGCTGATAATTTCTAGCAGTCAGGGATCTGACAGAGATGCCTTTTCACTGAGTACCTTCTGAACATAGTGCTCTACATAAGATACTTTCAGAAGTGTGTCTACCTTTCAACTTTCTATCTTCTTTTCCAGATTTCTCTCTCTGTTAAGCATAATAGCAGCAAATGTGTCTCTTTTCATTTGTCTGATCCCCAATGACCTTACTCACTCATCTGGAAAGAGTAGAACTCCTAATGAAGATGCATTCTTCATTATCTCAACTATTTCCATTAATGGGTTCAGTGAAATGCCAGCCATTTAAATCAGTGATTCTCACACACTAATATAAAGGACCCAGTCAATTCTGTGACAAAGCTTTCATTGTTTAAGGAAAAACTTAGGTAAAAATTTTTGTAAATGTATTTCTCAGCTAAAATCACTTGAAAATTCTTATTCTGAAACTAGGGCTAGAGTTTTGCTCAGTTGGTAGAGTGCTACTCTGCACTCTCTGAGGATCTAGGTTTGACCCCCAGCACTGCACAAATGGGAGAAGGACATGGCAGTCCACTCCCGAAGCAATCCCAAAACAATCAGCCATTGAAAATCCTCTGTGGGTCCAACCCAACTCAAGGACGCCTAACAACAACAACAACATTCTGAGACTATGTTCTTTCATTTATAAATCAATCATGAGAACTCATGGAATGGGAGTTGAAGATGTGGTTCAGTGGTAGACCACTTGCCTACCATGCTCAAAGACCTCATTTCAAATACTGGTGGGAAAGAAAAAAGAAAGAAAGAAAGAAAGAAAGAAAGAAAGAAAGAAAGAAAGAAAGAAAGAAAGAGAGAAACTTTTTAAGCCAGGCACGAAGGAGGATCATAAGTTCGAAGTCAGAGGTAGCCTGGACAACCTAAGGAGACCGTATCCCCACCTCCCCAACCCCCCCCCCAAAAAAAAAGAGGCCAAGAGTGCAACTCCATGGTAGAGCACTGCCTAGCATGTGTGAGGCCCTGGGCTCAACACCCTCCACCACCAGTACTATAAATGTTTGGTTGGTAGGCAGTTGGTTGGTTTTTGTTTGTAGTTTTTGCTTGATAAAATTGAATGTTGGTAATCTTGATTGATTCCCTTGAAAGTTTTTTTTTTTTTTCAAGATGTTGCTGAGCTGGTGTCCTAAAAGCCACTGTAGTAGCTCTCGGCTCAGTATATAATTTTGAACTACTTTTCCTATTTGAATCTTTAGTCTTATAAGACTTTTCATATTGTTGTAATAAAAATCATGATTTTAAAACCTCATGGGAGAATTTTTCAGTTCAACTGATTGATTTTTTAAAAGTGAATTCCTTAAATCCTATTCAATTGACATAGCTAAAGAGCTAGGTAAAACAGAAGATTCCTGACTTACCTCTGGAGTAGAAATAATTTTTCTCGTTTTTTAATGTATTGGCAATTCCTAAGTGGCTTGGAACAACCGGTAGAGTTACACAATGAGTTTCTAAGAGAGCTCATCTAAGTAAACTTGGTCTTTATTTAACAAAACACATTCATTATATTTCAAAACTGTTCAGAAGCTATATTAAACTTTACTTTCTCTGTGTAGAGAGGAAGGTAAGAGAATGGCAATTTATAAAAAGCTAACATTTTAGGGCTTAATGTATTTCTCTAACAGTAATAGAGAAGTAGTTGGTGAGAATATCATTTCCCCAGCACACACCTGCAGGTATCAAGGGGCATATGCTGTAATGTTTAGACAACATGTAAGATGATATCTGGGAGCTTATAACCCTGGACTCCATGGTTGTGAACAACAATGATAGTAGTTAGGGTTTGAATCTAAACTGTCCCTAGCTGGTAGTGCTTTCCTGATGTAACCCGAGGGCTGGGCACCAGAGGATAGTGCCCTCAATGCTGGGCTCTTGATCTTGCAGATCAAGGAAGGAGTCCATGGATCACACAAGGCAAGCAAAGGTAAATATTTTATTTCTAACAATGAGAAAAGTGAGAATAACTACAAAGAGTGAAAGTGAGGAGAAAAGGGAACACAGGGAGAAGTGAGAGTAGAAACCTAGCCTCTGAATGCAGCAGGCAGGGGCCCAAGTGGGTTACCACCACTTGGCACTGTCTGCAGGTGTTTAGGACCTGTCTGATCATGTTGGCCATCTCTGACAGGGTCCTGCCAGAGGACAGCAGTGATTGGGCCTTTCAAACCTGCTGTCCTTCCATGTTTGACTGGCTCCGATGGGCCTCTGGTTGACCTGAATTGGCACCAGCTGGCTTATCTCTGTCCAGTCCCCTAGGGTTCTGTTTGTGTGCACTCTACCCAGAAACGTCAATAGCCAATAAAAATATTGTCTTTTCTGAATAAAAACTTGGCCCAAGTGATTTTTTTTCCCTCTAAGATCCTACCCTGTTAGGTCCACCCAGCGTTCCCAGTCCCTTCCCTTTTCAGCCCACCGTTCACTGGGAGCTTATGGGACCTAACTTTGTGGAAGAAGGCCACTGGGATCAGGCCTTTGTGGGGTTTACCAGGGCCTGCAGTTCTCCTAGCTCTCTCTCCCTGTTCCTGATATGAGGTTCTTTGCCACAGGCCCAGTTGCCTGTGTTGCCTCTATGAAGTGAGATCCTCTAAACTCTGAGCTCCAATACATCATCCCTCCTATAAGTTTGTTTTGTTCAGATGTTTTGCCACAGTGATGCATGAGCTGACACAAAAAATTGGTACTAAACAGTGGGGCCATTGCAATGTTGAAAGCTAGCCATATGGTTCTTTAGTAGTTGGAACTTGTTTGCAAGAGGAGTTTGGAAGAATTTGGAGGTGTAGTCATAAGAAGCCCTAAGGTCCTGTAAGCAGAGTTTAAGGGATGGTTCTGGTGAGAGTTTGGAAGACCAGAATGCTTATGGAGATATGGATAGCCAAGGTAGAGCTTGTGAGGTTTCAGAGGAAAATGAGGATTCAAAGAACTGGATTAGAGGCCATTCATATTACGTTCTGGCAAAAAGTTTTTCTGAAGTTTCCCCTTGTCCTAAAGATTTGAGTGAGACTGAATTTAAAAGTGAAGGACCAATCAACTTGGTGGAGGAATAACCAAAAAAAGCATAATACTGAGGCTATGTGTTGCCTTTAGTCAGATTTGTTATGAGAAAACAGCAGAACACAAAAATTTGCAAAAGGTATAATAGTTTCAAGAGGAATAAAAGCCACCGTCTTAAAAGTTGCTGCAGACAGGGCCATTTTGGGCAAGTAGGTGGCAATTTTTAAAGAGTTAACTTCTAGTAAAGAGAAGCTGAAACTTCAAATTTTGCACTGGGACAGTAAGCACAGCCTGAAGATAAGTCAGGAGTTGGCCAGACCCCTCCCATGTAAGGCTCCAAGGGGTGAAATGGCAAATTCACTTAAAAGACTTTCACTTAAAAAGAAAGGGCCAAAAGGGATCTTTCTGGAAGGGGGGGACCTAAGGAAGTGGTTTTTCAGCATGGGTACACACAAGGCACTGCTGCAGCTGTGGTTCAGAAGGGCAAAGCTACTGCTCAAGCTAGTGGAAAACCTTGGCATCACCCACCTGGTGCTAGTTTTACAGGTATGCAGAATGCAAGAGTTAAGGGGTCATGGAGGCTGCCACCAAGGGTCCAGAGAACAGCCTGCAAGGCCAGGCAGTGTCTACCAGGGTTGGCTTCCCTGAAGAAGCCCCTGAGGGGCTGGTGCATGAACCTTTGTGTATGGAGCTTAAGCTGCAGTGGACACCTCAGGATCTTACAGATGCCAGCAACATGAAACATCTGCCAAGAAAAGTGACAGGCAATGGGTGGAGCCAGTTCAAGAGTGCCATGTGTGCTGCAAATGGCAAAGCCATAGAGCACTACCCAAGACTACTAGAGCCCAGATGATGCCAGACACCAGAAGATGTCATGTGCCAGATTTCAGACATGGACCTACAGGATTTTTTTGCTCAGATGTTTGTTGGTCTTGCTTTGGACAGATCTTTCCTTCTTTGCCCCCATTCCTCTAGTTTAGAATGAGAATGGCTTACTCCATGCCATTGTATGTTGAAGGATGTAAACTGGTAAACTATTTTTTTGGGGGGGTGGGGTGTTCACAACTAAGTTTGCCTTGAGTCTCAGGGGAGACTTTGGACTTGGACTTTTGAACACAGTTGAAACTGTCAATACCTCGGGGAGTCCCATGTTCATTGTGTACATTACAATGGTAAACATGAGTGGGGGCTACTTAAAAACGCACCTTCATTTGCTAGAAAATATTCACACTTCAAAACATTGTAGTTTTTACCCAACCTTACCACATATTTTCAGATTCACAGTCCCAGTAAATTGTCTCAGACAGAAGAATATTCTCAATCAAGTTTATCATGATTTTTATCATCCTACCTACATTCCATCTTCATGCGTCATCAGCTCTGTGTTTGCCAGTGGCAGTGAGGGATGGTGCCCCACTAAGAGAAATGTTTTGATGTGGACTTAGTAGATTGAGAAAAAAATGAACAATGGCTGGTGGGTTCAACATATCATTGTTCTAATGCTACATTATCATGTAAGGCAAAGTGTTGAGTACTATGCTAAAGAATGAATTCAATTCCACACAATGCATACATACATCAAATCTGCCTTTTAGTACAGAGACTCAACTATGTTATGATAGTTTAACTACTGGAATAGACCATAGACACTAAGCTTTCCAGAGCAGATTGATTCATTCAGCAAGATTCATCTCTTTATACTTCCCTCCTCACCACACACACACACACACACACACACAGACACACACACACACACACACACACACCAGCTAAGTTTTTGAGAATTTTAGTAATGATGTTGTCCCTAATCACTCCTATGTACCAAGCAGTCACCAACAACAATGGGACTTAATATGACAAAATTAAAGTCAGCCAACATTTTCCAGTAAATGCTTTTTGTTGTTGTTGTTAGGTGCCTTCAAGTCGGTATCCGACTCATAGCGACCCTCATAGGGTTTTCAATGGCTGACTGTTTCGGGATTGCCTTGGGAGTGGATTGCCAGGTCCTTCTCCCATTTTTGCGGTGCTGGGAATTGAACTTGGGACCTCAGAGACTGCAGCACAGCACTCTACCAACTGAGCTAAATCCCAGCCCTCCAGTAAATGCTATTGGGCAAATTAAAAAAGGAATAGATGTCTTGATGTTGTTGTTGTTGTTGTTAGGTGCCGTCGAGTCAGTATCTGACTCATAGCGACCCTCTGTACAACAGGGGAAACACTATTGTCAGTGCTTCTCTGCTGTGCATAGGGTTTTCAGTGGCAGATTGATTTTTGGGAGGGGCTTGCCAGGTCCTTCTCCCAAGCCTACAGCTTCTGGTGTTCCCAGGCGGTCTCCTATCCAGGTACTAACCAGGCCTGACCCTGCTTAGCCTCCGAGATCTGACAGGATCAGATGCCACAGGGCTACAGCTGCAGGCAGATGTCTTGATACGTTAATGAAATGAAGGCTATTTGGCCAGGTAAGTAAACTTACTCATGCCTCAGAATGCAGATGCTTTCCTAAGATTCTCCATGCTTCCCCTTCCCATTACCATTTTGGTTCTGTTATACTGTCCTAACATATTAATATACACTTATTTGTACCTTAAAAAATTGTGCAAAGAGCATCTAAGCATGGCAAGGCACAATCTGATGTCAGGGGAAAATCAGCTCTGAGGAATGACTGCCATCCCACAGTAGCATTCTGCTGCTGTCACTGAGGAATTAGGGCACCTGACTAACACTCACTCAAGTTTGTACTCCATGTGGAAAACAATGTGGAAGAATTGCATTCAGACTTTGAAATATGGTGTCTGTTGCTTTCATTTTATTCATTTAAAAATTTTCAACCTTTTTTGAAGTGATATGAGCACATAAACAGTCAAGTAGTACCAAAATGTTTATTATGAATATTAACAATTGTCTTCCCTCCCATTCCCCTCTCTCAAGCCCACCTCTCAAATGAGCACTCGAAACAGTTTTCTCTCTTCCTTCTGGTGTTAACTTTCTCATTTATAAATTATACACCTCTCTGCTACTTCTTGATTTATGTTTGTGACATAATGCTGGGGAAAGAGTGCAGGGTGGCTCTAGGCTAGCAATTGACCATTTTTGTACACCAATTCATCACCTATGAGAGGGATAATAACAAGACCATACAGTTGGTCATTAAGGTTATTAACTGAAGTGACATAACAAATACTGCTTAGAACATGCCAGACATGTGTTAAGCACTTGCTACATGCCATCTTTCATTTTGCCACTAATCACATGTACATTCTTTTTTCTCTCTAATTCACTTTATAGCAGATAGGGACATATTGCTCTAACATCAGCCCCATGATGTGTTATCTTTTAGGAACTATGGACAACTGCCTAGAAGCTGTGAGACTTTCAAGAGCTTATTTGACATTTGGAAAAATATAATAAAAATATGAAAAACTATATACCCAAAACTCCTAAGTACTTAATTGGTTATAAAATGTATTTGTTACCTACTCAACTGTAACCATTCATAAACATCTAGAAATTACATGTATCACTTATGGATTTTTACCATGTTATAACATGAGGTGGGGCCTTCCACATTACACTCTCTCAGAAGAGCCACGTGTCTCTGAGAAACTAGACAGTAATCAGGCTTCACATCATCTGCAGGCTGATAATAATTGTGCACTATGAAGTTTTCAGTAATGCATTTGCCTTCTCTTTATAGTGACTAACTGCCTGCTTTTTCACAGGCACCATTTTCTCTGTGCCTTTGTTTCCCAATCTGCCTCATCAGAGCATCTTTTGTTACAACTCACCCTCCTGTGGAATCACCCCTTCCCAAGCTCTTCTCCTCTTGCCCCACCTGAGATCTGCCCACAGAGCTGTGGGACAGTTGCTGTCCTGGAACACCACTAACCACCTCACCCAGCCCCAGCCTGCATTCCATGTCCTCCTTTCCCTTGTCTAGGTCCCTTGTTTCTCTGAAAACATATCTTTAACTAACTTCCTGTGGTAGATTACATGGGAGATGAACTTGAATGGTGTTAAACTGAACATGCCACGATGAAGTTAACCATACAAATTTGTAAGGTAAAAATAATTTTTCCTTGAAATTTGGGAAATGTTTGTTCATTGCTTATAAGTCAGTAATTTTGATGAAAAGTCAGGTCCCAGCTGACTATCATGTCTTTGCAGATAGTGCTTATACCTTCAAAGAAAAAGTTTTAAAACTAAAACCTGATCCCTGCCTTGGATGCTGGAATTTCTTGCAGAGCTTTATTTTCCTCTGATTCAGTTAGGAATACTTCTATTGCTTAGGGAGGAATAAACCCAAACCCAGGTGAGCTTGAATAATGGTGGAATTAATATGTTCTGATCAAAGAAAGACCTGATCCAGGTGACTCAGATGCTAATGACTTCCTGTTTCTTTCAGTGTCTCCACTCAAGTCTTCTGGGATCAGTTCCTGCTCCCGAATTGGCTGTAAACAGGTTCATGCTTCCTGCTTTGGACTTAGCATTTCTTACTCAGTGCTGGCTTGTTTGTCCCAGCATTCCTACAACACTTCTTGGAGTTCCAAAATGAATGTGCCAAAGTAGCATGTCCACTTTTAACCCAATCTTCATAGCCAGGGGAGGTGGGCTATATGGTCTAACGTGGGGCTGGGAACTGTGTTTATAGGTGATTCTTTAGCCTGGGCAGGCCCAACTCAAAAGTGGACAGCTGCACTCTGCCTAGTACATCCATGAGGGAGAGTAGTGAGGGAAATTTCTCCCTGTGAGCAGAACTTTGGGCAGTGCACCTGGCAGGCAACTTTGATGACAAAGATATCTGGAACACAGGGATATGGATAAGCTAGCTAGCTTGCTTGCTTGCTTCTTTCTTTCTTTCTCTTTCTTGCTTTCTTTCTTTCATCCTTCCTTCTTTCCTTCTTTCCTTCCTTCCTTCTTTCCTTCCTTTCTTTCTTGAAGATTGTAAGATTACCCATATCAAAGTAGATGTGTTATGTGCCATGGAGTTGTTTCTGACTCATGTGACCCTCACAGGGTTTTGAATGGCTGATTGTTTCAGGAGTGGATTGCTACATCCTTCCCCATTTTTACAGTACTGGAAATTGAACCATGGACCTCATAGACTGCAGAGCAGTGCTGTACCAACTGAGCTAAATGCCAGCTGCATCAAAGTAGATGGTCATCACCTAATTCTGTGGTTCTGAGGCCTTGGACATGGATTGTATTGCAACAGAGAAATTCTTAACATATATTATATCATTTGTTTTATTTTTATAGAGAACTCTAATATACCATCTTAATAAAGATGGATGTGTATAATAAAGTCCTTAGCTATTGTGATTCAGAAAATGCTCAGTGCCCAAGGCCCTAGATTAGCTCTTACTGACTCCAGAATTATTAGTTTGCATTTCAGTGATATTAATTGATAGCTTTGTAGGTTCATATTGGGGTTATGATCTCATTTTGGCTACTACATATACTGGGATTATTTCCTCCCTTCTCTTAATTATGTCCACAAAGAATTTAAAGATGGAAATCTTGATACCATCCATCTTGTCTATAGTATTATCTGATGCCAATTAGTACAAATGTTGGCTCTCTGTCTTTGAAAACCATTTCCTTTCCAAAGACACAAAGAGAAAATGTGGTCAGAGATTGCAGATTTGAAAAGTGTCTGGAGAGTGAAGGGATGTGCCCCCTTCAAGAGTGTGAATCTGAACTTCCCAGATTGATGTATTTTCAGACATGTTCCAGAATATAAACTTGCTCAAGAAGTCTGTTTTTAACTTGTCCATGTTGTTGTTAGGTGCCATTAAGTCGAGTCCGACTCATGGCAACCCTATGTACAGCAGACTGAAACACTTCTCGATTCTTGTCCATAGGATATAAAAAATGGGAAAAAAACAGGATAAACTTATTCTCTAGGAAAGATTGCTAAGTTGGCTTTTTTTGTTTGTTAATTTTTACTACTCTTCTTTGCCTTCTTTAAATATGTTTTGAAAGACAATTTCAACTTGATATTACCCCAGAAGATAAATTCCTTCTTAAAAATTTCGACAACCATACCAAAGGTACCGTTACAGATGTAGCCAATGGATGCTTTGTGTGCTAAAATGGAAATGGAAATTTAAAAAGACAGATGTCAAAATAAGCCATTATTTTCTAAGAGATTCAACTAAGTCAGCTTATAGCATATTTTCAGAAGCCTGTAAAGCTCCATGAAACATTCCACTTTTTGTTGTTGTTATTGTTAGGTGCAGTTGAGTCCGGCTCATGGTGACCCTATGTACAGCAGAACAAAACACTCCCCAATTCTGTGCCAGGCACATGATCTTACTTACATTTAAGCCCATTGTTGCAAACACAGTGTCAATCCATCTGGTGGAGGGTTTTCTTTTTTTTTTTTTTCATTGACCTGCCACTCACCCAAACATGATGTCTTTCTCCAGGGTTTGGTCTCTCCTGACTACATGTCCAAACTGCAAAAGACACAATCTACCTATCCTTGATTCAAAGGAGATCTCTGGTTGCACTTCTTCTAGGAAAGATCTATTGGTTCTTTTGGCAGTCCATGGTATATTCGATAATTGTCTCCAGCACCATAATTAAAAAGCATCAATTCTTCTGTCTCCCTTTTTCAATACCCAACTTTCACAACCATATGACACAACTGAAAATACCATGGCATAAGTCAGGGGTACCTTCATCTTCAAAGTGACATCTTTACTTTTGAATACTCTAAAGAGATCTTTTGCCATAGCTTTCCCCAAAGCAATGTGTCTTTTGACTTCCTGACTGCTGCTTTCATGGGTGTTGATTATAAAGCCAAGTGAAGCAAATCATGTACAACCTCAATCTTCTCTCCATTTATTGTGAAGTTGCATACTGACTCAGTTGTAAGGATTTTTGTTTTGTTGATGTTTAGTTGCAATTCATACTGAAGGCTATATTCTTTGATCTTCATCAGTTAATGTTTTAAATCCTCTTCACTTTCAGCAGGTAGAGTGATGTCGTCTGTATAATGCAGGTTGTTAATGTGTCTTCCTCCAATCCTGTTGCCATGTTCTTCCTCATAGGGTCCAGCTTCTCGGATTATTTGCTCAGCATATAAATTGAAGAGATATAGTGAAAGTATACAGCCCTGATGCACACCTTTCTTAACTTTAAAGAATAACTGCCTCCTGGTTCATAAGTACAATTCCTCATAAGTACAGATTCCTCATAAGTATAATTAGGGGCTCTGGTATTCCCATTTTTTAAGTGTTATCCATAATTTGTTATGATCCACACAGTCAAATGCCTTTGCATAGTCAATAAACCATAGACATCTTTCTGATATTCTCTGTTTTCAGCTAATATCCACATGATGTCAGTAATGATGCCCCTGGTTCCCTACCCTCTTCTGAATTTGGCTTGATTTTCCAGCAGTTCCCTGTCTATGTACTGCTGCAGTAGCTTTTGAATGATCTTTAGTAAAATTTTGCTTGTGTGTGATATTAATGATATTGTCCAATAGTTTCCATATTCAGTTGGATTCACTTTTTTGGGAATAGGCACAAATATGGATCTCTTCCAGTCAGTTGTCCAGGTAGCTATTTTCTAAATCTGTTGGCATAAACATGTTACCACCTACAGTGCTGCATCTGTTTGTTGAAACAACTCTATTCATATTCCATCAATTCCTCGAGCACTGGGTTTCACCAATTCTTTCAAGGCAGCTTCCACTTCGTCCTTCAGTATCATTGGTTCCTCTTCATAGGCAACCTCTTGACATGGTTGGTCATCTACCAATTCTTTTTTGTATAATGACTCTTGTGTATTCTTTCCATCTTCTTTTATGTTTCCTGCATTGTTTAATGTTTCCCTGTAGAATCTTTCACTATTATCACTCAAGGCTTGAATTTTTTCCTCAATTCCTTAAGCTTGAGAAACACAGAGTGTGTTCCTCTCTTTTGGTTTTATACCTCCAGCTCTTTGTACCTGTCATTATAATATTTGTTTTTGTCTTCTTGGGCTGCCTTTTGAAATCTTCTGTTTAGTTCCTTAACTTCATCATGTCTTCCTTTTACTTTAGCTGCTAAACATTCAAGGGCATGTTCCAGAGTCTCTTTTGACATGTAATTTGGTCTTTTCTTTTTGTCCTGTCTTTTTAATAACCTTTTGCTTTCTTCATGAATGATATGTTTGATGTCCTGCCACAACTCTTCTGGTCTCCTATCCTTTGTATCTAATGAATTAAACCTGTTTTGAGGTGTTCTCTGGACTCAGGTGGGATATACTCAAGGTCAAACCTTGGCTCTCATTCACTTGTTCTAATTTTCTTCAGTTTCGGTTTGAAGTTGCATCTGAGAAGTTGATGGTCTAATCTACATTCAGCACCTGGTCTTGTTATGACATTTGATATAGAGCTTTTCTATTGTCTATTTCTACAAATGTAGTCAATTTGGTTCCTTTATTTTCCATCTGGTGAAGTCCATGTGTATAGCCAAAATTTATGTTGGTGAATAAAAAGGTATTTGCAATGAAAAGGTCATTGGTCTAAAACCATTTTACCATGCACTCTCCAGCATCATTTCTGTAACAAAGGCCATATTTTCCAACTACTGAGCCTTCTTCTTTGTTTCCAACCTTTGCATTCCAGTCACCAGTAATTATCAATACATCCTGATGACATGTTTGGTTTATTTCAGATTGCAGAAGCTGCTAGAAATCTTCTCTTGCTTCATTTGTGGCCTGAATAGTTGGTGCAGAAATTTGAATAATAGTCATTACCTGGCCTTCCTTGTAGGCACATGGATATTATTCTATCACTGACAGCATTGTACTTCAGGACAGATCTTGAGATGTCTTTTTTGATGATTAATGCAACCCCATTTCTCTTTAGTTTGTCATTCCCAGCATTTTGTTGTTGTTGTTAGGTGCCGTCTAGTCAGTATCTGACTCATAGAAACCCTCATAAGGTTTTCAATGGCTGAGTGTTTCGGGATTGCTTTGGGAATGGATTGCCAGGTCCTCCTCCCATTTTTTTGTGGTGCTGGAAATTGAACTCAGGACCTCAGAGACTGCAGCACAGTGTTCTACCAACTGAGCTAAATCCCAGCCCCATTCCCAGCATAGGACTCCATATAATTATCTGACTCAAAATGGCCCATGCCAGTCCATTTTAGCTTGTTGATGCCTAGAATGTCAATGTTTATGCACTCCATTTCTCTTTAATGATTTCTAATTTTCCTAGATTCATACTATGTATATTCCATGTTCCAATTATTGGATGGTTACAGTTGTTTCTCCTCATTTTGAATTGTGCCACATTAGCAAATGGTGGTCCCTGTGTTTTACTCCATTTCTGTCATCAAAATAGACTTTACTTTGGAGAGGCAACTCTTCTCCAGTAGTCTGTTGAGTTCCTTCCAACCTGAGGGGCTCACTTTCTGGCACTATATCTGACAGTGTTTCTTTGCTATTCATAGAGTTTTCAATGGCTCGTTGTTTCAGGAATGATTTGCCAGGTCCTACTCCCTAGTCTATCTTTGTCTGGAAGCTCAGCTGAAACCTATCCATCATGAGAGACCCCGCTGATACCTGAGATACTGGTGGCATAGCTTTCAGCCTCATAGCAACACACAAGCCCCCACAGTATGGCAAACTGACAGATGTGGGGGGGATTCCATTTATATACACGATTAATTCCAGCTAGAGCTGGGGTTTAGCTCAGTTGATAGAGTGCTGCTGTGTGCACTCTGAGCCCCTGGGATTGAGCCCCAGCACTGCAAAAGGGAAGAAAGATGTGGCAACCCACTCCTGAAGCAATCCTGAAACAATCCACCATGGAAAACCCAATGAATAGCAGAGAAGCACTGACATAGTGCCATATGTGGCACAGTTTCAGGGAGTGTTTTGTTCTGTTGTACATAGGATTCTTATGAGTCAGACCTGACTCAAAGGCACCTAACAACAACAAAATTCCAGCCACTTCCTTAACCCAGTTCAGTCCTTGCTCTAAAGTTGCCCAGCTTACCAGCTATCCCAGAGGCACTGTGTGGGAGGAGGAGAGGTAATTCAACAGAGAGCATGCCAGGCTTAATATGAGGAAACCTTCCCCACACTGTGCAGTGAGAAAGATTCAGGCTGGTCATCAAAGATAGTGCTCACTTCTCAGGCAGTGAGAAACTACGCAAGCTTCCAGTTAACGTTCCTTTCAGGTAGCTAGTGAAAATTTTATGGCCAGTGAGTGTGACGCTACTTGAACTAGAAACTATATTCATAAGAAATTCAAACCACTTAAGATGGGCAGAGACAGTATTAGCAACAAATATTATAAAATTCAAGTATTATTTGGGGAATAAACTGAGTCTATGGTGGAAAATTATCTGTTGTTGTTAGGTGCCATCCAGTTAGTATCCGACTCATAGTGACTCTATGTGCAACAGGTGAAACACTATTGTCAGTGCTTCTCTGCTATTCATAAGGTTTTCAATGGCAGATTGACTTGTGGGAGTGGGTTGCTGGATCCTTCTCCCAAGCCTACAGCACCTGGTGTTCCCAGGCAGACTCCCATCTAAGTACTAACCAGGCATGACCCTGCTTAGCTTCCAAGATTTGATGGGATTGGACTCCACAGGGGTACAGCTGCAGGCAGGAAAATTATCTATAATACTAAAAAAAAGTCCCTTTTAAAGGCAGAGACACAAGAGTTCAAGGAATGGGAATGGACAGCACCTTAGAGTTACAGGAAAGATGGGTCCCTGACTGGTTGGAGAGCTAGTAGCTGCAACTGATTGGCTCAACATCTGCCTATAGTGTCTTATATCACTCATATCCAACTCAGTGAATGAAAGCCTCAAACCACTCTGACACGGCCCTCCTGTAGGCTGACTACCTTGTTATTGTCCACTACCTCACCACTTGCTAGTATACCGACTACCCTTGCTCTGGGTGGTTAACTTGTGGTGCAACCTGGACTCAGTTCTCCTTTTTCCTTTACTTTAAATCATACCACTTTTTTCCAACCTTGATGTTCTCTCATCTTTAAGTTTTTAGAGGTTATTGTTTGCTTTTTTGTGGTACTAGGGGGTTGAACCCAGGACCTCATGTATGTTTTGCAAGTTCTCTATCACAAAGCCACACACCCAGCCTTTTTTTTTTTTTGCTTTAAAGTTTGAGGCAGGTTCTTGTAAGTTTACTCAGACTGCCTCTGGCCTCGAAATTGAGGTCCTCCTGCCTCTGCCTCCAGAGTTTCTGGGATTACAGGCATGCACCACCACACTGAGCTCCATCTTTAAACTTTTAAATAATCTTAAAAATCAGCCTAGAGAAACACTCTTTATTTATTATTCTGCCTCCAAACTGGCCATTCAGTAAACCAATATGCCTCAGAGTTAGAACCCTAATTAGTCTTTTGAAATCCTATTCAGAATAATAAGGCTGTAAATTTCCAGCTTTGCCTATGAACCAACTTTATTTATTTATTTATTTATTTATTTATTTATTTATTCATTTATTTATTATTTCTTTTGCAGTACTGGGGATTGAACCCAGGGCCTCGTGCCTGCATGCTTTGCAAGTGACGTACCACTGAGCTGCACCCCCAGTCCATTTTTTTTCTTTTTTGAGACAGGGTTTCACTAAGTTACGCAGACTGCCTCTGGTATAGAACTTGCGATCCTCCCGCCTCCGCCTCCTCAGCCACCGTGCCCTGCTTTGAACCAACTTCTTGAAATGTGTGTGAGTGGTTTCTTAATTTCTTTGTTTCTCACTCCTCAGCACTAATTCATATTCTCTTTATCTAAATGAACATTACTACTCTAGGATTGTTTGACAATTAGCAACGTCCTTCTGTAGATAGATCTGTGTTTTTCAAGCAGGCGAAGCTTAGCTCACTTTACCTTATATTTCACTCAAAGAATCTTGTAGTGAAGAAAAGCCCACTTTTCTTTAATGATTTTTTAAAAAATAAAGCCAGTAGGCCAAACACTAAGCCACTTCCGTTCCCCTTACAGTGAGGGGATGGCTAAACGTAACAGGAGACAACTCTGTGCTATGCTTTCTCTAGCCCTTAAATACACTGAAAAAATCAGTATCTTGTCACCCATGGGTTTTCTGCCTGCAGCCACACCACTGTGTCGTCTGATCCCATCAGATCTCAGAAGCTAAGCAGGGTTGGGCCTGGTTAGTACTTAGATGGGAGACCTCCTGGGAACACCAGGTGCTGTAGGCTTGGGAGAAGGACCTAGCAGTCCACTCTCAAAAAACAATCAGCCATTGAAAACCCTATGAACAGCAGAGAAGCATGACAATAGTGTTTTGCCTATTGTACATAGGGTCACTATGAGTCAGACACCTAATAACAACAAACTAAAAATCTAGGGAATATTGCAAAAAACCATTGACCTTGACTCATAAAATCCCAATGAAGTAGGATTCAAAAGAAGAAAGGAGGTTGTCTTGGGTTAAAAGATACTAGATGCCCTGGGAGGAGCATATGCTTGATCTGGAAAATCAAAAGCTGTAAAGTTTATTGCTGGAAAATTTGTGGCAATATGAGTAATGATTGTATATCACTTACTAGTATGCCTGTACTACCAGGTACCTCCTCAGTGACAATGGGGCAGGGGTCTCATAGGAGCACATCCATGCTGTTAAGAGATATGTTCTGCACCTGGAGTTGTTAATGACAAAGAATCCTACCTGTGACTTACTTTCATAATGCACATTCACACATGTGCAAAAGTGGCAAAATGTTATCTATTGGAAATGAACAAAGTGTATTTGAGTGCTTATTATCTTATCTTAGAGCTTGATTTCATTACATTTATATTTTTAACTGAAAACAATAACTATATATGTATAGAGTACATATGATGTTATGATTTGTGAATGCAATGTGGAATGATTAAATCAAGTTAATTTACTTAGCCATCACATCATATCTGTATCATTTTTTATGGTGAGAGCCATTTGAAATTTATTTTCTTGGCTCTTTGGTAATATACAATATATTATTATTAACTAGAGTCACTATACTGTGCAGTAGACCTCAAAAACTTCTTGTATTATTCTCACAACTTTTCTGTAGGCTTGAAATTGTTCAAAATATAAAGTTGAGGGAATGTCTGTTACTGTCATTTATAATTTAATTGAGGAATATATTGCTGTGTTACTCCACTTCCCAAGTTTCATTTTCTACCAGGAGTTGTGGTACACCATAAATGCCACTGCAGTGAAGACAAAAATGAAATTTCCTGAATTTTGCATATAAATGTATCCCTGCAATTTTGTCATCTAGAACACACAATGTATAACTACAAGGATTTTCAATCTGTTTAAGAGAAAAACATTTTTATTGGGTATTTTTCATCTTCAGAATTTAACTGGATATTAACAGATACTATAAACAAAGAAAACCCACTTGGTGTGCAAAATAAGAACCAGTGCAGTGACTCACAGAAGAGGCAGCAATTATAACCTGCAGCCTTGTGACTGTGCAACGGGGACAGACTTTGGGACTAATGAAATCAAGTGGCTTTAGTTCATCAGTCACTCTTCAGGCACTGATCACACCCAGAGTGACTTACTCATGCCAGTAACCACATCTTAGAAACAACAACAATAGTTTATGAAGTATTTTTGGAAAAAAAGATCAATTGAAAAATTAATTGCTCATTTAGTAACAAATGATAAAATTAATGAGCATAAATGTGTTGCTTAACAGTGGGATACATTCTGGTTTTGAAAAAAATGTGTCATTTGTGATTTCATTGTTGTCTGAACATCATATTGTGTTGTTGTTGTAGGTGCTATCAAGTCTGTGTCCCACTCATATTGACCCTACATACAACAGATGAAACACTATTCCCATGCTTTTCTGCTATTCATAGGGTTTTCAACAGCTGATTGTTTTTTGGAAGTGTGTCGCCGGGTCGTCTCCCAAGCCTACAGCACCTAGTGTTCTTAGGCAGTCTCCCATCCAAGTACTTATCAGGCCCAACCCTGCTTAGCTTCTGAGATCTGATGGGATCAGACACCACAGGGGTATGACTGCAGGCTTCATATTGTGTACTTATACTAAATTGGCTACATGTCACCAGTCAATATAACCTGATGGGACCGCTATCCTATGTGGTTCATTGTTGAACCAAATATTGTTATGTGTTACCTGACTATACATCTATTACCAAAAGGTCCAAGGAGAGGAGAGAATGGTAAAATGAAAGTATGAAATGTGGTGTATATAGATCAAGACCAAACAGTTGACCTTGAAAGACTGAAGTGTTGGTTCCACTGGCTCAAAGACAGTCTCTGCTTTTAGTATATATTATGCCACTCCTCATGTTCTCCCTCCCAGCCCATATTCCCCTTTCCCCGTGTGTTGCATTCATGCCGTATATGCCGTACCAGCAGGAATGACAACATACTAAAGGATGGTACCTGGTCATATGGACTGTCGGCCACGGGCCAGTTTTGAAAGCCTAGCTCGAGGCAATGTAGCCCTTTTCCCATACATACTGGGACACCCTCTACACCGATCTTATAGTTCCTGATCAACCTCCCTTCCTCATTTGGTATCATTGGGCCCTTAAATTCGTAAGGACCTGGCAGCCACTCCGCATTGTTACCATACACTACCACTGGCAAGTCATCCCAGGATATAGCTCTGTTAATTGGGGGATTGGGAACAAATGCCCAATAAGTATATTGTGGCAACCCGGTCTCATCACCTTCCTTCCTCTCTTCAGGCCCTTCCAATCTACGCGCCCTTTATTCCGAAGTTGTCCCTGAGCCATCAGAGGGGAGGTTGGTGATCTGTGGGCCTTCTGCCACCGCTCCTGGTTGTTTTGTTTCGAGCGTTCTGTTTTTCCTTTTAGCCTCTCTGATTCCCAATACCTCCAACACTTTTGGGGTGGTTTCTCTATACTGGTTCCTCACATGTTCAAGGTAAAGGTAAATCACCTCATCCTCAGGTATTATGATGGGATTGACTGCCTGTCTCAGTAAGTCTCTGACTCTCCTGATCACTTCGTCTGATTTTGTCGTATTGATATCGTTAATCTCATCGCTAGAGAGTATAATTGGTGTGAAGCCTTTGTCTTTATCTTTAACTTTATCTGCTTCCACCAAGATTCTTTTACCGTTCTCTAGCGTTTTTTCTTTTGTGAATTTACCATTCAATTTGAGTATATCCAATTCTTCCTTCATTTTCTGTTCCTTTTCCAATTCGATTTCCACTAATTTCGATTCCTGCTCGTGATCGGAGTCATTGCCTGAGTGTTGCCATCTCCATGACATCCTCTTCTGTCTAATTTTTTGAGGAATGTCATGCATAATCTGGTATTCGGGAGTGACTGGGGAGGTTGTCTCAGGTGTAGTTTGCGGGTTTGTAATTTCATTCGGGGAAGTTACTGGTGGATTGGTCATTCCTATGGTATCGTTATTCATTGGTGTTGCTTTATCTGGATCCCTTTTTACTATACTGAATGCTAGAGTCCCTAGCATCATTAATACCGTTATTTGTTCCATATTCATCATCTTAACAACTATTTTAATACCAAATTATCAACTATAACAATAAAAATTTCAACTATAAGAATATAACAGTTACAACTACAGGAATACAACAATTATTTACACATATACCCTCGAGCCTTGGAGTCCAGACTGTCAGTCTGCTTGTGATTGCTGTGGGGAGAAGAAACAGGTGTTACTCTTTCTTTGCTGAACTTGTTTATCTGTGGCTCATACCACGTTCCTCGCTGGAACCCAGCGTGTTTCCTTCTCTTCCCCAGGGAATACACAAGCTTCACCCCTCGTTTCTGACAGCAATAAGTCTGGACCTCTCCATTGGGCTGTCATTGGGTCCTTCCACCGTACCCAGGTCTCCGGGGGACGTGGAAGTTGACCCCAGTGCCTCTTAATTCTAGTTTCGTTCTGGTCCTTGGACACGTCCAGAACGTTTAATGTAAACAAAATTTTGGCTAAAATTACTGACGGTGGGAACTCTCCCCCTTTTTCTTTTTACAAACGAGCCTGGAGTATCCCATTAGTTCTTTCCATGATGGCCTGGCCTTGAGGGTTGTACGGAATAGCAGTAGTGTGCTTAATGTTCCACAGGGCACAAAAGGTTTTAAGCGCCTGGCTGGTAAAGGCGGGCCCATTATCCATCTTGATTGCTTTGGGGAGTCCCATCACTGCAAAACAAGCAAATAGGTGATGTATTAACTTCTTGGTGGACTCTCCAGTCTGGCAGGTAGCCCAAACGAATTTTGAGTATGTGTCAATTGTTACAAAAACATACTTCAGCCTGCCAAATGGGCTATGGTGAAAAACGTCTATCTGCCAGATGCAATTGGATTTCAGCCCCCTTGGGTTTACTCCCATGGACTGCAGCGGTGGAGTGTGAATTAAAGCCACGCATTGGGAGCAACTTCAGACAATTTGCTTCAATTGCCATGGAGGTACGTTCGGAAATAATTTTTTGAGTCCTCTAACGTTCATGTGTGTTAGGTCATGAAGGTCCTGAGGGTTAGCCACGCCTATTTCTATAGGTTCCGAATTTGAGGCTAGTAAATCTGCCTGCGCATTTCATTCTGCTAAAAAACCTGGCAGTGGCTGATGACTGCGTATGTGCTCCAAGAAAATGGGCTGTGAGTGTGTAGCCAGCAATGATGCCACCTTTACCATCAATGGTGATAAAGGGTTGCTATCGAGGTGGACAAAAGAACGTCCCAGCCACGGTAGCAAATTGGCTACGTATAAACTGTCTGTATATAAGTTAAAAGGCTCACTCACATTTTCTATGGCCCACATAGCAGCATACAATTCCTTAAATTGAACGGACCTCTCTGGCAATGGAATTGCGTGCTGACAGATAATCTTGTCTAGCTCGGGAGGATAGACTATAATAGCCGCTCCATTATCCACCCCCGTCCGTTAACACTACTTTGACATTCTCCAAAGGCTCCTTAACAAATATCTTTGGAGGTAGCCAAGGCAGGTTTTTAAGGGAGGCAATCCAATGGGTATTCGGATAATGGCAACCTAGTTGTCCTGGGAAGTTGAGGCAAGCCCGTGCAAAGCCGGAATGTTCCCGTAGCAGCCAATCTATGTCTGCTAAGGGGTATGGCATCACTATTTCGTCTGGCTCCATTCCGAAAACTTGCAAGCATCTAAGTCTGGCCTGCTTTACCATCTTTGCCATTGCCTGGATTTCATCAAGATGTCTTGGGCTGCTTCCTATCAATGTATGCAACCACTCAATGGGCCCCATATTTGGTAAATTGCTCCGACGATTGTGGGCGAGGTATTGAACAGGAGGACATATAGTTTTTCTTTTGGGTTGTAACGTTTTAATTCCGAATTGTTTATATCCTCCTGTAATTTGGATATTGCCAATTGCACCTCTGGTGTAAGAGTCCTAGGTGAAGATGGGCTCTTATCACCCTTCAATAAGTCAAACAATGGCTGAAGGTCAGATGTAGGAATATTCAACCATTGCCGGAGCCAGTTGACACGCCCACAAAATTTCTGGAGGCTATTTAGTGTCAGCTGTTCAGGGAGCGTTATCTGGGGCTTTTGAGGTTTCACTTCATTGAGGGTGATCATTGACCCAAGAAAGTTAATGGGCAACGTTCTCTGTATCTTGTCATGTGATATTGAAAAGGAAGCATCATTGAGGCACTGTATAAACCTCTTTTCCAATTCTGGCAGGGCATCTGGATTGGGAGTGGCTATGAGGAGGTCGTCCACGTAATGGTATAATTGAACTCCCTCTCCCCTGATGGGTTTCAGGGCAGTGGCCACAGCTTCCTGACGAATCACTGAGCTGTTAGCCATACCCTGGGGGAGGCATAGCCACTCATAGCATTCCACAGGCCCCTCGTTGTTGAAATTGGGTACTGTGAACGCAAACCTCTTACAGTCCTCCGGATGTAAGGGGACTGAAAAGAAGCAATCCTTCAGATCCACCACCAGAATGGAATAGCCCTCAGGTATGGCAGATAGTAATGGCAACCCCCTTTGAGGGAACCCCAAGGTCTTAAGGTTTTGTTGACCTGCCTTAGATCTTGCAGTAGACGCCATTTCACGGTCTTTTTACGGTGTAGGAACACCGGAGTGTTCCATGGGCTATGGGATTTCCGTATGTGTCCTGCTAATAGTTGCTCGTTGATCAGGCCTTTCAAAGCCGTCAGTTCATCCCTCTTTAGTGGCCATTGATCAACCCAGACTGGTTCATTAGAGATCCAATCTAGGTGAGGGATTTTGTAACAACCAATGGCGTCTCCACTAAAGGGTGATCTTGTTTACTATTGGGGTCTGTTAGGCACATCAATTTCAGCTTTAATGCTTTTGTTATTTCCAGCAGCTATTGCAACCTCAATTTATATGGTTTTAGTGGTTTTCCTTGATGATTTGATGCTGCTGTATTGATTAAATATTCCCAAGTTTGAGGGTCCCTTATATCCTTAGTTAGCATATAAGGACCCAATCCCCGTATAAGTTGCCATAATCGTGATACCTCTTTTCGTTTAATCTTGATTTTGCCATGATTAAATAAGGCATAAATCAGAGGTATCTGGGGATCTTCTTCGGGAATAGTAAGGGAACCACATGATTGTTCGTTGTTAGGGGCAATGCTCGCTTGATTGATTGTGGAAGGACAGGGACAATTTGTTGGTACTTGATTGAAGTTGCAAGTTGTTACCCCGTCAGTGGCAATCACAACACCCATGTCCCCTAGGAGGTCCCATCCCAATAAGTTGTATGGAACTCCGTCGGAGACCAGGGGTTGGAAGCTGCTGCTGTGCCCTTCCATGTCGGCCCATTCGAATTCCTGCTCTGTTCGTAATGAGCAGCAGGTGACTTCCGCTAGGCCTTCTAGGAGGGGTCCCTTGAGTAAACGCCATGATTTGGGAACCTCCTCCCTCTTCAGGACAGTCTTCTGGGCCCCCATGTCTATAGTAAAAGTAAATGTTCTGTCCCCAATGGTAATCACTTTAGTGGGAGGGAATCCTGTCTTGTCAATGGGGACCGCCCAATTAGTGCCCATTCTCTCCCTTGTAGGTGGGGCTGGGAGCTGCCCCGGCCCTAGTTTAAAGTAGGTTTTTGCGGGCAATCTCTGGGCCAATGCTTGCCCTTATTGCAAACTCTGCAGGGGGCATTGGGTGGAAAGAGTGGAGTGTCGTTAGGACAGTCCCTCACCCAATGTCGTCCTTTCCTGCACCGTGGGCAAATTGACATTGGCCGGGTGAACCTGCTCATTGGGCGGTTGGGTTTATTGGGTCCTCCTCTCTGGGGGCAATTTGATTTCCAATGCCCTGTGCCGCCGCACTGGTAACATTGTGTGTTCGGCCCATTGGGCTGTCTACTGGGGGCCACGATGTTGTTTAAAGTTTTGATCATCGCCCTGTTGGAATCTAAGAGCTGTTTATTTGAGTCCTGAATGGCCTGCACTATCAAAGTCGAGGACTGTCCTGACGTGCCAACATCTTGGGTGGGGATTATCCAATTGCTCACCTGTTGGTTTCGCATGTGCTGGCATGCCTGCCTGCATGGTTGGGACATGCCATCCCAGACGAGGGTCCTAAGCATTACCTGCTTGGACTCCTCATCTGTCCCCGCCATCCTGTATTCTACACTCCGCGACACCCTATCCACGAAGTCCGGGAACAACTCATCAGCCAGCTGCCGTAAGGCGGCTAAGCTGGGAACTGTCCCGCCACGTGGAAGCCTGTCCCAGGCCCGCCAAGCACAAATCTGGACCTGAGCAAAGCTCTCCACCGGAGCCATTGCTTGTTGTAGGCCTGTGCCGAAATTCGGCCTTTGCCCCAACAAGCAATAGAGACCTATAAGGACCCCTTGATTTTGATTGTGAATAGCCTGCTGTTGGCATTCATCCGTGTAGAATACCTCCCATTGCATGGTCATTGCACTGGGAAGGACGGCTCTCACAATGTCCTTCCAATCCTGCATGGTGTTAATGCGCGTCTCCATGGTGTTCATCAGTGCATGGGTCCATGCTGAATGGGGGCCATCCTCATGGATTGCCGCCCTCAGGTCCTTCAGGTCCTTGCTCTCGTAAGAGTGCCACAGTAGAGGTTTCTCAGGAGTAGGGACGATGTTCAATGGGTAGGCTAAATATTTGTTGGAATCCGGGGCAGGGGCCGAGGGGCTTGGCCTCTGATAGCCTGGTGTGCGGCTATTAATTGGATGTTGGCCCAGCCCTATCCCAAAGCAGGAAAGGTTCGGGTACAGTCCTTGATTGATGGTCACTACCGAGGGAAGTCCCTCCCCTCTGGGTCCGGCTTCCGGGTAGGCCGCTTCCGGTAGGGGCAACGGCCCTTCTGTTAATGCCCTGAGTCTGGCTTCCATTGACGGTCTGGTCCTATGAGGTCCAGCTTCTGCCAGAAGCCCCTCCTCTCTGGACACGGGCCTCAATGGAAGTCCCTCTCCAGTTGGCGCAATGGACCTGGGTCGTTGGCCTTCCCCTAATGGTGTCTTATTAGGTCCCTTTTTAAGCTCCTCTAAGATGGTGGAAAAATAGGGCTTCATTGACTTATTCCTTGCCCCGTTGTTTGCTGCGACTGCGTAGCCGAAGGCTACCCAGGTCTCGGGGTTCTCCAGGACGTTGTTTCTTAGTTCTGGGTAAAGCCTAAGAGCTTTTGCCCAGAAGCGAGAGATGTCCTGGGTTGGAATATCTTTCGTCCTGGTTATTAATATTCTCTGAATGGCCTCTAATTTAGGGTCGACCTCCTGAGTGTTCTTAAAGCAGCATATCTTATTCCCCATATTGGTAATCTAAGTAAAGTGTCGTCAGAAAAAAACGTTACAACCAAGTCATTGTCCATTTAATGTGTGCAAAGGGTCAAGCCATTTGTCTGTCCAAATCTGTCATCTAATCCAAGAGTGTTGAGCAAAAATCAATATCCTGAGGTCGTTCCCTGACCTGGTGGGGTTTCTCTTGCTAGTGTCTGTGAGTCAGAGGTGAGGGCGGACTAACTTTGCTCCAGAGCGGTGTGATCACCCTTTCAAGCCGAGAGGTGGGGTGTCACTAACTCCGTCTCTGGGCTTGGTTAGCAGAACTCACTACCTCCCTCTAGACTCCTGACACCTAGCTTGCTTCAGAAGCCCGTACTGTGTGGAGCAATTAGTGGGCCCAGCCGTCTGCACGCACTCAGATTTTTGGCTGGGTTGAGCGCTAGTCTTAGGGCAAATCCTCAAACGGAGGTGATCAACCCTCCGCGGGACCCCTCTCCAAATAAGTCTTGTCTTCCCGGGACCTAACAGTAGTGGGTTCAGCTATCCACTGGGGGAATCTAGTACTGAGCCAAGTGCTCGTTCCTGTATGAGTCCCCGGATGGAATCTGTTTCCTCCGGGTGACTGTCAGTCCCCTGACGGAACCTTCCTCCTCTGGGTGACTCCGGACCTGGCCTTATGGGATCTTTACCCTGCCTAAGGTCCATCTGCCTGCAGGTCTGTGCATGCCGCAGGACTTGTAGAAAGGGGGGAACGGATATTCCCCAATGTGACCAGCGCAGAGAGGGCCCTAGACTTAAGGGTCCTACCCTAGGGATGGAAAGTGGGGGGGGGTGGAAAGCGGGTAAGGGGGGCACTGCCCTTTACTGTGTGACAGATGGAGACAATGATCCCAGACAAGGGGGGTGATGCTGATGACAGAGGGAGAGATATTAGTACCCCCTACGCGACCTGGCGCATAGATTTTCAGGCTGGGATGGGGTCACACAGAGACGAGACAAACACGGATGGTTCTTACCACTCCCCTGGATTGCTGCGGTCAGGCCCGATGTATTCCTGACCAGTGAATGTCCCCGAGTCATTGTTCTTCTAGGATGAGGTGTCTCGGGTGCCCCTGAAGTAGCTACAGCTCCTCAGGGAACTCGGGAGTCCCTCAATAGAGAAATGGGAGACCCAAAAATTTAACTGGAGTACTCCCAACAACAGCTCAAGTGGCGTGGGCCTAATGCCCCACGTTGGGTGCCACTGTTATGTTGGGGTTTAGCTCTAGCCCGGCTAAAATTAGGGCCAAACCCTCAACATAAAACATGGCGGGAAAGAAGGACCTCGGGAGACCTTCAGATGGTTGGAAAAGGACAGGGAAGGTTTATTGGGGTGCTCCCCTTATGGAGAGCAAGGAGCAAGCAGCCCCTATAGAACAAGGCTCTTTCCCTTTAAGTGCTGGCTCTATGCCTGCAGCATGAAATGCTGCAGGCTAAGTGCTGGTACAGCTCAGCCTTAAAGGCACAGCCACAGCCGCTGGTGTTCAGTTGAGGTCCGATGGTCTTGACTCTCGCGGCTCGCCTTCTTTAACCCCCTCCTTCCCAAGGATGGGAGGAGTTGGGAGGCTCTTCGTGGCTTGCTAGATGCCTTTGGCTCTTTGGGGCCCCTGGGCTTGATCTCGCCGGCTTGCTAGATGGTCTTGCTGTAGTAGGGAGCGCTGGTCCAGGTGATGAGGTTCAGGAGATGGTCAGAGAGGTCAGGATCAAAGGAGTGATATGGGGTCCAGGAGCCCTGCTTTTATAGGGTCCTGGAGGTGTCACATGGTGGGGTTCAGCCAATCGGGGCACACAGCTGGCAGGTTCAGGGGGCAAACGGACATAACTGCCACGTGGAGACAGTTATTACCTGCAAGGTGGTGAGGGGAGCCAATCAAAATTAAGGTGGTTAAGGCTGGTCAAGCTGGCCGGGGGCCATCTTTGCCCACTCGATGGGAGGGGCTGTTTTGAGTGAGTGAGATGAGCCCTGGGGTCAACTAGGGGTCAGCCCCTCAGGCTGTTATGAGGCACCCTCGCTGAGAAATATTATTTTAAAAATCCCCAACACCCGTGGGACAGCCAGAAGGAAGTAGGATGCTCTTCTATAGACAGAATCCATACACTGAAGCCCAGTCTCCAATGTGATGCTATTTGGAAATGTGGCCTTTGGGAGGGCACTAGGCTTAGATGAGGTGTAGGGTGAGTGTTGTGCCCTCCTGATGGGATTAGTGACTTTATACATAAGAAGAGACTCTACAGAGCTCCTTCTCACTCTCCACCATGTGAGGACCCAGCAAGAAGGCAGCTCTCCATAAGCCAGGAGAGGGCCCAGACCAGAACCTGACCATGCTGGCACTCTCCCCTCAGACCTCAGCTTCCAGAATGGTGAGAATATACATTTCTAGGGTATTTTGTTATGGCAGCCTGAGCTACCTACGATGCCAGGTAAAGCAATGCTGGTAATATTTTATGACAAATGCAAACAGCAGCCTCTGAGAGAATGGTACTGTCCTCTCTTCCACTCTCAGGGGAACACATTTAACTCTATATATTGACTGAATTTTCAAAGCTGGGCCTTGCATTTTAAAGATACCCTCAGGGAACTAGTCTAATAAAAGCTCATTAAATCTGATGTCCATATACAGTAGCCACTGTAACCCAAATACCAGAGGAAGCATCACAAACCGCTCATTGCGCATGGCCTGTGGTCTGAGCAGGCTATTCAGGAAGCAAGCATACTCCTGTCTTGGAAACAACAACTGTTGGGCTCTATTGGCCCAGAGCAAGCGAGAGGTGGGCAAGGGGGCTCAGCCACAGAGACTTCACTATCACATGCCACAGTGGTATGGCTGCAGGCTACTTGCCTATGTTGTTGTTGTTGTTATGTGCCATCAAGTCAGTGTCCGACTCACTGCGACCCTACATACAACAGGCGAAACACTATTGTCAGTGCTTCTCTGCTATTCATAGGGTTTTCAGTGGTGAAACTTGCCCATGTTGTTATTGTTAGGTGCCCGTCAAGTCGGTGTCCAACTCATAGCAACCCTGTGTCCAACAGGTGAAACACTATTGCCATGCTTTTCTTCTGCTCATAGGGTTTTCCATGGCTGATTGTTTTTTGGGAGTGTGTTGCCGGGTCTGTCTCCCAAGCCTATTGCACCTGGTGTTCCTAGGTGGTCTCCCATTCAAGTACTAACCAGGCCCGACCCTGCTTAGCTTCTGAGATCTGATGGGATTGGATGCTAAGGGCTATGGCTGCAGGCAAAACTTGCTTATAGTAGTTATTTAACAAATGCATGAAGAAATAACTGAATGAAGCCACAGTGTTACAGCTGTAGGCTCTCTATCCTTAGGACCTTTAATTGTTTATTGGCTCTGCAAATTTAATGGAGAATAGTTGTTCTGCAAGCCCATCCATTCACTGATAAGCTGGTCTGCCATTTCTCAGTCCTTATGAGCCCACAGCAGCTATGATCACAACATAAGCTTCCATCATAACCCCTGATGTCACAGCAAATGCAAGATGCCAGCGTCCAACCTCACCCCTCAAGGAACAGCACACACTTTGGTGTACTCATTTCTTTAAGGAAAGCCTGAGCATAACTTGAACAAGAACATTATTTCATTAATTTAAAAGTTTATTGTTTAATTATAAAATGAAATAATTTGATTTTTCTAAAATTTGGAACGTATATGAAAAACAACAAAGAAAAGTCTCTAGCAATCTCATTAAAAGAAAAGAAAACCCAAAATTTGGATTTAAAATTTATAGTTTTTTTCTTATCTGCAGCTGTACCACTGTGGTGTCCAATCCCATTAGATCTTGGAAGCTAAGCAGGGTCGGACGTGGTTAGTACTTGGACAAGAGACCACCTGGGAACACCAGATGCTGTAAGCTTGGGAGAAGGACAAGCAACCTATTCCCAAAAGTCAATCCACCATTGAAAACCCTATGAGTAGCAAAGAATCACTGACAATAATGTTTCCCCTGTTGTATATAGTGTCGCTATGAGTGGGACACAGACTCAATAGCACCTACAACAACAACAATTTTTTCTAGTCTAGCATTGGGCTGGGATTTAGCCCTGTTGGTAGAGCACTGCACTACAGTCTCTGAGGTCCCGAGTTCAATTCCCAGCACTGCAAAAATGGGAGCAGGGCCAGGCAATCCACTCCCAAGGCAATACTGAAATAGCCATTAAAAACCCCATGAGGGTCACTATGAATCGAATACCGACTCAATGGCACCTAACATCAACAACAGTTTAGCATTGATTATTTTCTAAAGTTCAAATTTCTCTGGGCTTAGAAATAAACCTTTGCTTCAAAGTCCAATCATTCAGAATGATTCTATTGCCTTGAGCTATTTTTTGATGCTCTCCAATGCCTCTTTACAATGAAGAAATTCAGGTGCATTTCTTCATTAGCCACAGAATTAAGCTTCTAGGCTCCCTCTTAGCATCTCCCTGGTCAAAGTTATGAGCTCTCCTGAAAGCACTTGAGATGCATGAGCACTGGAAACAGGAACCTCATCTCTGATGGAAATGCTAAACACCAGTAGCACAGGCTGTACATTCATTCATTCTCTTCACACCTTCTGAAATGGACTGCTTCTGCTCTGGAGCCAGAGCCAAAAGAACCCGTAGGCAAATAGAATAAATGCAAAAAGGAGAAATTGTTTTAAACTTAAAATTCATTGTGTCTGTCACTCCTAATATATCACTTTCATCCTCTCTTCCTCTCTCCCACAAATCTAGTTTCTGATCCAATGATCCCTGGATCAGCAAAACAGAGGAGAGCTGATTAGAATCCTGGGAAATTCCTGGACACCTCCCTGGGCCCATCCTCTGCCCTGTGGATGCTGCCAGCTCATGTCCTGAGTATTGCCTTGACATCGCTTGGAGATTCGTTCCCTCCACTGCCACCACCTTCACCCACACTGCGTTTCAGCTGCTCATCCACTACACCTTCCGGTCTCTTTTTAACCCCATACCCAGAACACTGATCACATCACAGCCCCACATGTCTCCTGTTCACACCCACCATGCACCTCCTGCACTCACCTTTAGCTACACAGGTGCTGCTGCTAGGTCACTGCCCTCCTTGTCCTCTCTTCCTTCAGTGACTTTTCAATTTCACCCTTTTGCAATGTTCTTCTCTCCTCTCTGCACTTTAGCTCAAACCACAGCCTCTCTGGGAAGCCTCCTGCCAGCTCCTAAGCTGGGTGGATTTTCCTGCATTTGAAAAGGAAAGGAATCTCCTTTCTAGAGGGTAACTTCATTTTAATTATTCAATTGTTTGTGTGATAAATTGATTAATGTGTAGGTGCTGGTCTGTGCTTTTCATTCTTTCTTATTGGCATATATTCACTGTACAAATGGATGGGTTTCATTCTGACACTTTCAGATAAGCATATCATATACTTTCTCCATTTTCATCCTATGCTTCACTTAAGAGCAAAGATAATTATTACTTTTTTCACTCTGGCATCTTGCAGTCTTATCATTGTCCCAAGCATATACCTGCTCAATAATATTGATTAACACATCAGATGAAGAGTTTTATAAATAATAATTTCAGAAGTAATTACAATGAGATGTTTTGCAATGCCGAAATATGTGATTGAGTTGGTTTAAATAACCCATTATAGGTAGAATATTTCAGAAAAATTTTTATTCATTGATGTATCCATTCATCTATTTATTTTGAAACTATGCATGTGCAAAAGACAGTGATAAAGCCCAGAAAATAACAGCAACAACAACAAAGTTTTCACTGAACCTAGAGTAGAGAGGACAAGGAGTGCACTATATTGATAAAAACAACTAAAATAAGAAAAAGCTGGTGATGTGTTTCTAAGGATATGTGAAAATCATGCCTTGGGATTCAGGCAGAAAGAGTTTTGCTCTTGCATGTTTGACCTAGGAAGATGTCTTGGAGAAAATTGTCCAAAACAGACCATGAAAAACCAGTAGGATTTGAATAGATCACAATACAGGAGAAATAGAGGGGTACCGTGTTGCTTCAGAGTATAGGGGGGATTTCATGGTTTTGTTTTTTTCTGTTTTTTCCATAAGGAGTAATTTCTGAATATAGTTTACATGTTTAAACTATGTATAATTATTTAATTTGGGGGGAGTGATGAAAAATATTTGTCTCCAAAACTGTTTCAGGTGATCTTGAGGCTGTGATCAGTGTGGGAGAGGGCAGTCTGAAGAGAGAGAACAGCATGGAGAAATGAGGACTCTAAGCAGCAAGTCTGGGAAGGTTCTTTAGGTGTCTTCCCAGAAATGGATTGAGGAAAGGATGGTTGGGAGAGAGGCTAGGGGTGTCTCAACAAGAGTGCCAATGATTAGGTCTTGAGTGGGAAGAGGGAGAGAAAAATAGAGGGGAAATCAGAGAAAGGGTGGACAGGAGTTCACCACAGGATCTGAAAAAATGATAGGGACGAGGGTCAGCCCCCCAGCCAAGGACCACAGAGAAAGATGGTGAGAAGAGAGCAGGAAATCTAGGAACAGTTTTCCTTGTGTTTCCTTGGCAAACTGTAGCTTCCCTGCTCATTTCTGCAGCAGGTTGATGGACAGGAGCACAGTGTGAAGCCAGCGTGGCTTCTGCTCTGGAAGAAACTGATTGGAACCTAAAGGAATTTGCAGCTCTTGACTGCAGGCTGGGAGATTCCTACTAACCCAGGGCACAGAGCCAACCGGACTCCTGACATAGGAGACCTTGGCAGGGTGAGGGAGGACCAAACCCATGGTGGGTTTGCTATGACAATGGGCAGACTTTGATCACAGGGGGAGTCAGGCTCCTCCTTGGCACCTCCTGTACACTACCATGGGGCAAGGGGGAAGTTGACATGAACAATGTACAATGAAATGTAGGTATGGAAATGCCATCATGAGACCTGTTAAGTTGTACGTGAAAAATTACTAATTAAAAAAGTTTTAAAAATTTAAAAATAAATTCAATAAATAAATAAACAGCAACAACAAAAAGTGTTCATGTCTGGGCCCCAGGCTTGTAGGCTCACAGTTCTCATTCAATTGTCTTGGGATAGTCATGGGAATGAGGTTGATTGTTTTTTTGGTTTTTGTAAGTTGTTGCTAGATATCATCAAATTGGTATCCAACTTATACTGGCCCTAAGTACAGCAGACAAAACACTATTATCAGTGCTGCTCTGCTATTCATAGGGTTTTCAATGGGTGATTGTTTTTTAGGAGTGGGTTGCTAGGTCCTTCCCCCAAGCATACGACACCTGGTGTTCCCAGGTAGTCTCCCATTCAAGGACTAACCAGGCCTGACCCTGCTTACCTTCTGAGATCTGATGAGATCAGAAGCCACAGTCTCCAGGTACAGGCTTTTTGTAAGTACTTATGTAAATTACTAGCTAGATGATGATAGGATTTTTATAGAACTTATTTTCCCATGAGCTAAGGAAAGATAAATTGACCATATCTGTAGGTAGGAACTGAGACGCTGGATAAAGACTCAGTGAAATGCGAGAGAGAGAGAGAGAAAAAAAACCAAGAACTGTCTGATTCTGCTGTAGGCCCAGGAAGCCAATAAACCTAGAGGAGGTAGCATTAGGGGTGGAAGGGCATGGGTAGACTGTCGCTGGCCACAAACTGGCAAGTGGGAAGACAGGGACTATCATTTCAGGAAAAGCCCATCTTATTAGGGGTTGTGGGGTGTGACTTTTACAAGGACATTTTGGGGAGGCCTATTGCATAGGTGGACCCCAGGTAGTCTCAGTTTTGGAGGGGATCGCTTTTCTGGTGCACCAGCTGCCACTGTCTAAGTCAGTGGCGGCCCTGGACTCTGTAAAACTAAAGCCACATTCCTGATTAGAGTCTTTTCACTCATCTTCTCTGAGTTCATTTTCTTGGGAGTGGCTAACTCTGCAGTGTCCTGTGAGAGTGGAAGGGGTACCTTTCTTTTGGACAATGGAGAGGACAGAGAAAGGTTACTTCTTCCCCAGAAGACTGAGGAGACAGAGCCAAGCAACTTTCCCCTAGGAAGGATGGGGAACATGCTGGGAATAGTTTTCTTTTAACCCATCAGATGGCATGAACGATGGCCCCACTGACATCTCTACCGCTGCAGCCTGTCCAGGTTTCCTGCTTCACATTTTGCAGTTTATAATTAAATATGTATCTGTTTGGTCATAACCTGCCTCTCCTACGGCACTTTTACCTACCCAAAAGCTGGGATCCCGGTGCTTTACTAAGTATCTAGTAGCCACTGAGTATCTGGAATATAAACAATACTCAATAAATATTGATGAATGAGTGAACCATGGCAATTAATTACCTAGCAATAAAGAAAGGAGATGGCTCTGCATGATAATTTCAAGAAGAACAGAACTCCAGCAGGTGATCATGACCCTCAAAACTCCCATCATTGAGTGAGTAGCTCCAGGTGGCACTTGTTAGATAAACCACCAACCCAGAGTAGCTAGGGCTGCCTATGCATTGAGTGAAAACCAATCAGCCCCAAAATGGACTAAGGTGCAGGATCCCTGGACATCAGGTGTCAGGATCACGTTGGTCTTCAACCTAAAGCAACTTATTCTTCATTATGTTCTAGAAAGCAAGAATTTATAGTATTCATCCATCTTAAAAAATTTAACACATGAAATAGTTTTAAGAAATTTTCTTTAGAAAAGGAAAATTGCTATTTTTAAATTTTTTAAAATGGCTATGTTAAAGAGCTGATGCAAAGAAGAGATGAAGAGTTTTAAGATAATGGTAACTAGAAAGCTTAAAATTGAGGAATGGAGGCTGGAGGTGTGGCTCGGTGGTAGAGTGTTTGTCTATTAGCACAGGGAAGCCTTTGGGTCAATCTCTAGAACCAAAAAAACAACAACAACAACAACAAAAAAAAAACCTTTAACTAATTAATTTTTTTTTCCAGTACTGGGGATTGAACCCAGGGCCTTGCACTTGCATGCTTTGCTAGTGCTGTACCTCTGAGCTGCACCCCCAGCCCATTTTTTTGTTTGTTTTACTTTTTTAGACAGGGTCTCACTAAATTATGTAGACTGCCTCTGGTCTCATCCTTGAGATCCTCCTGCCTCTGCCTCCTGAGTTGCTGGGATTATAGGTGTGAGCCATTGCACCCAGCTCTTAATTTATTAATTAAAATAAATGAGGAATGTTTTCTTGGAAAGTTTTTCTTTTCTTTGAAAGTTTTCTGAAAGTGAATGACTCCAGAGTTTAGCAGAGTGTTGAAAACAGGTGTCCTCTGGACTGTGGCATGTCAATTGAGAGGCCAGCGGGCCTCTTGACATTGACAGGCACCTCTCTCAGGTCTCTGAGGAATGGGCTGCACCAGGAACCTGAGTTAATGGCCAGTGCATTTCAGCCTTTCCATTTGATATGATGCCAGTTGGCAAATCTGGCTAAATTGTTATTCTTGTTGGGTGCCATTGAGTGGGTCTGACTCACAGCAACCCTATGTACAACAGAACAAAACACCATCTTACACTGTGCCATGCACACAATCTTTTTATGTTTGAACCAATTGTTGCAGCAAGTATGTCAATCCTTGTAGGTGAGGGTCTTCCTTTTTTTCATTGACCCACCACTCTCCCAAACATGATGTCCTTCTCCAAGGATTGGTCCCTCCTGACAGCATGTTCAAAATACATAAGACACAGTCTAGCTATCCTTGATTCCAAGGAGCACTTTGGTTGCACTTCTAGGACAGATCTGTTGGTTCTTTTGGCAGTGCATGGTATATTCAATATTGGTCTCCAGCACCATAATTCAAAAACATCAATTCTCCTTTCTCCCTTATTGAATGTCCAGGTTTCACAAGCATATGATGCAACTGAAAATACTGTGGCATGAGTAAGGTACATCTTCATCTTCAATGTGACATCTTTTCAACACACTAAAGAGGTCTTTTGCAACTGCTTTTCCCAATGCAATGCATCTTTTGATTTCTTGACTGCTGCTTCCATGGGTGTTGATTGTGTAGAACCAAATAAAGCAAAATCTTAGACAACCTCAGTCCTTTCTCCATTTATCATGAAGTTTCGTACTGATTGTTCTAAGAGTATTTCTTGATGTTGAGGCACAATCCATACTGAAGACTGTGTTCTTTGATCTTCATCAGTAAATGTTTCAATTCCTCTTCACTATCAGTAAGCAAAGTTGTGTCATCTGCATAATGCAGTTTGCAGAAGGAAAATTGAGGCCTCTTTAGATAAACATTGGGAGTTGGGAGAAAATCCTCTGGGCAAATTTTCTAACTTTAAGATATTATATGGGCTCTCTTTCTTCTTTGGAGGACCTAGCATCCTACTCTTGAACGATCAGCTATTGAAAACCCCATGAGGGTCACTGTGAATTGGATCTAATTTGAGGCATCTAACAACAACAAACTCCTAATTTGCTTTGCCCTTTAGACTCCTTATCCTTAAATTTTTAACTAGTTTTCATGAACATGAAATTGTTAATTATGGAAGCTTTCCAAGTATACTCTCCATCAATTTTTAGTTTAGTTGTCTCCACTAGAAGGATAACATGCATATTAGTTATAAATATTACCACTGTTACTAACTTTGGATCCTCATTTGAGTCATGATTTTCAAGAATGTTTCTTCTTTTATTCATTTTTTTAAAAAAATCCAATGAAAAGTGAGTTGTGTGGGAGATTAATGTTTTTCAAGTTATGGGTGCTGAAAGACAATATTTAAAAAAAAACTTCTAATTTTATAAAACATATAAAAATAAAATTTCTAAGCCAGTTGCATGATGCATATCTGTAATCCTAGCCAATTGGGAGGCTGAGGAAGGATGATCTGAGTTCTAGGCCAGAGGCAGCTTGTTCAATTTAGCCAGACCCTATCTCAAAATAAAAAAAAGAGGGGGGGCTGGGGCCCAGTTCAGTAGTAGAGCATTTGTTTAGAATGCACGAAGTCCTGGGTTCAACCTGTAGTACTGAGAAAAAGAAAGATCAAATTACTGAAACAAATGAAAATACAGCTGGATACCATGGCACATGCCTGTAATCTCAGTGACTCTGGAGGCTGAGGCAGGAGGATCATATGTTGGAGACCAGAGTCAGGCTGTGCAACCTTGCTCAAAATATAAATTAAAAAATGATAAATAAAAATAATAAAAATGGGGCAGGAAGTGCGCTCAGTGGTGGAGCGCTTGCCTAGCATGCACCAGGCCCTGGATTCAAACACCCACTCCTGGGGGGAAAAAGATTGAATTACAGAAAAATAATTAAAATTCAATGAAGCCCCATTTTATTATATTCAGCAGATATAAAATTACTTGCAGTTACTCAAATGACTATGAAATTCTCTAAGGTTTGATGTCATTGCTGATCCTATCTCAAAATGGCACCTGTTTGACATGGCACAGGCTGCGAGTCCACTGTGAGTGGAACTGTGTTCAGACACTTGTAGACCCAAATGACATCAGTCTTATGGAAACAGGCTCCAGTTCTTTACAAGAAAAATAACTTAATTCATAGCACTGTTTAGCTGTCACAAAGAAACTTGTTTCCATATCTCCTCCCTTATCTGGTGGCTTTTACATCTTATGCTCAGCTTTAGCCCCATAAATTTCTTGGGATCATCGAGAACAAAGATTTGGAGTTTTATGAGTGCCAAGAGAAGATGTAACACCCATGGCAGGAAATGTTCTAAATTTTCTCACATAGCTTTTTAGAAATCCTGAATCCATTTTTCTTCCCCAGCTGACAATTGAGTGGAACATCAAATATTCTTAAAAGAAATACAGAGTAAGAACATTTTGATCCAGATTTGTTTTACCATACCTGCACAAAACGATCCTAGTCATCTTTTATTAAGCTCATGCTCAGGGACAGGGCAGCATCTCCTGTTCAATTAAGAATGATTTAGGTTTTCTAACGTTGCAGGTCTCCACAGACAATGTCAAGAGGATGATTTTCAAATAGGCTGCTAACATCCAGACAGTCTACAATATCAAGCCAAATGGGCTAGATAAATTCCTTTTTAGGCTTAATAATATTTAATAACTCTTGGGGCTGAAAAATATTCAGAATTCAGCTTCATCTTTTTAGCTATTTAAACCTGTTCCAGAAAAGAGCAAATGAGGGACTTCATCCATCTGGGTGACAAAGATTCCTGGCGACTACATGAAAGAAGGCTACCGTGAGTACTGCTGCATCAGATGATAAAATGACAGTGAACTTGTCTCTTTCTCCTGGCATTTCTCTGACTCCCCCTGACTGAAGGCTGCACTTACATCTAATGCCCTTTAAGGCAGTTACTGAATTTTCCTTGTCAGCACCAATCTCTACAGTGGTAAGGCATAAAATTTGTCATGGTTGCTCCTGGCTGAGCGTAGAGTCCAGCAGAGAAAAGGAATGTGGATGTGTACACTCTCACACACTCACACACAGATTCCTAAAAGCAAAACAAATAATAGCTGCCTGCCATTAAGCTGGCAAATGGTTTCTTTCTCGCTCAGCTCTCACAGAGACACACCTAAAAGCCACAAGTTAGATGAGGGTTTCAAACTAAATATCTTTACTGTGCTGCAAAAGACAATGCTCTTGGTGGCCTGCTGTGTCTTCAGGTTTCATAATGATGACTGAGAGCAATCTTTCATGCACAAGAACTTACCAAATTAACTTAAACATTGAGGTGGGTCATGACCACAGTACCTCGCTTTTCTTAGTATCACAAAGACTGAAGTCTGAAAACTCCCCTTCTTAAAATCTTTCTTTCTGTTCATAAGATACTTTTATTTTAAAATACTATTTATGTGTTTTTCTTTCATGGCGATATTACTATCATGTGTACCCAAACTCTGGAGGCATGAATCTCTCATGCTAACATCATTCTAGAGTTTACTATTTCTCTGGCTTTCATGATTCATGGACATTATTTGGCTTTCTCTTTCCCCTGCTCCATTTGACACTGGATCATTCTGGTTAACAGTCGAGATTGGAGCCGGCATTGTGCCACACATTTGTAATCCCAGAGACTTGGGAGGCAGAGGCAGGAGGGCCCCAAGTTCCAGACCAGAGGCAGTCTTTGTAATATAGTGAGACCCTGTCTCAAAAAGTAAGAAAATGGGCTGAGGGTGCAGCTCAGTTGTCCAGCACTTGCAAAACATGCAAGTATAAGGACCTAGGTTCAACTCCCAGTAATGGAATAAAGAAAGAAAGAAAGAAAGAAAGAAAGAAAGATAGATAGATAGATTGGCTCTCCATGTTGGGGACGAGCCCTGGGAACCTTGTGTACTTCCCCCTCTTAGCGCCCCACTGCGCTTACTCAACCCACATCCTGCCTGGCAACGACCAAGACACAATCTGCATCGTGACTAGCACCTGATGTTCCAAGCACCTTGCAAAACAAGATTTTGTAACTTTTTGTAACTTTCTACTTCCCCCCCAGAGCTGGTATTTTTCCACCCTTGTTCCTCTCTGCTCCGCCCCTACCCAAGACCAGCCTTTAAAAAACCCGCCCTGACTCAATACAGCGACTCTTGACAAGTGAACATTTGCTTGAGTCCGTTCTTCTCTCTCGCCCGTCTTATTTCAGGTTTTGGTCCCCCTCGCCCCCACGAATAACTAGGTCCCGCGGGTCGGGACATCTCCACATCCACACACTGGGAAATTCCCTTGAAGTTCAAGGTGCAGAGATCATTTTCCTGCCTTTTTATCTGGCTGATGAACTTGGATTGCACAATCACCCTCATTACCTTGTGGTGTTCATGACTTCATCCAGGTCCTTTACATAGAACACTATAGTTTTTCTTAGGCAAAAATTCTGCTTCACCCAAGCTGGGACCCTGGCACTCCTGTAATCCCAGTGACTTGGGAGGCCGAGGCAGGAGAATCACAGATGTGAGTCCAAGGGCAACCTGCATAACTTAATGAAGTCTTGTCTCAAAATAAAAAATAAAAATGGGCAGAGGATGCAGCTCAGTGGTAGAGCATTTGCCTACCATACATGAGGTCCTAGGTTCTACCCTTCAGTACTGAAAATAAAAGACTAAGCAAAGAAAAAAAAGAACAGTGAAAGGAAGGTGAGAGAGAGAGAGAGAGAGAGAGAGAGAGAGAGAGAGAGAGAAGAAAATTTGTATCTCTTGAAAAATTAAAAGGTACACTAAACCAAATTGTCAAATATAAAAGCATAACAAGTTTAGAAGCTAACAGAAGAAAATCTAGGTGAACTTGAGTTTGGTAACTTTTTTCTAGATACACTATCAAAAGCATAATTTATGAGAGAAAAAACCTGATACGTTGATCTTTATAAAGGTTAACACTTTTGCTCTGAAAAGATGAGCCGAGAGAATGCAAAGGTAAGCCACAGACAAGAAGGAAGAAATGAAATATATCTGATAATGCACTCGTATCCAAAATGTATAAAGAATGCTTTTTCTTCTTTTTCCTCTATTTTTTCTGGCGGTGCTGAAGACTGAAGCAGGCCTTCTCTTATGCATACTAGGCAAGTGTTCTACGACTGACTCAAATCCTTAGACCAACAAAGAATTTTTAAAACTCAAAAGAAGAAAACAAATAAATAACCCAATTAGAAAATATATACACAAAAGTTCTGAAGAGACAGCTTTCCAGAGAAAATATGCAGAGGACAAATGTTGTTGTTGTTAGGTGCTATCGAGTCATGTCTGACTCCTAGGGACCCTCACAAGGTTTTCAATGGCTGATTGTTTCGGGACTGTTTCGAGAGTAGATTGCCACAGCTGTCTCCCATTTTTGCAGTGCTGGGGATCAAACCAGCGTCCTCAGAAAGTGCAGAGCATCACTCTACCAACTGAGCTAAACCCCAGCCCCAGATGACAAGTAAATGTATGAACTATAAAGAAATAGATCTTCTAAAAAAAAAAAGTATATGAAATATGCTCAACATTATACAACCTAAAGGAATTGAAAAGCAAAACAAAGAAATAAGACTACACACTGATTAGAAAGGGGAAAAAAGAAAGCACCAGATGTTGGTGGGGTTGCAGAGCAACAGGACTTCATTTGTTGCTGGTAGGAAGCAAAATGGTACCACTATTTTGGAAGCCAGTTTGACAGTGTCCTGTAAAGCTAAAAATAGTCTGACTATATTATGTAGTTGTCATACTTTAACATTTACACTCAAGAGTTGAAAACTTCTGTCAGTAAAAAAAAATTGCACTTCAACATTCATAGCAGTTTTTTTCATAATTGCCAAATACTGAAAATGACCAAGATATTCTTCAATAGGTGAATGGATGAAGAAACTACAGTACATTTATTCAATGGGCTATTATTCAGCAATAAAAAGAAATGAACTACCAAGCCATGAGAAGACAGAAGCCTAAATGCATATTGGTAAGTTTAAGAAGCCAGTGAAAAGCCTACATATTCTATGATTCCAATTTTATGACATTCTGAGCAAAGCACAACTGTGGAGTTAGTGAAAGCATCAGTGGTTGCCAGGGAACTGGGTGGTAGCGGTAGGAGGATGAGGAATAGAAAAGACAGTAATTTTTAGGGTGGTGAAACTCGTGTTTGACGTTCTAATGTTGAATATATAGCATTATGCATCTGTAAAACCTCACTGATTTACACACCATGAAAAGTGAAGCTCTACATAGACTGTGAACTTTAATTAATAATAATGTATCGATAGTGATTCATTATATGATCAATGATAATGCTTCATAGCAGATGACTTCACTAATACAAGATGTTAATTATAGGGGAAACTGTTTGTGTTGGGGATATTAAGCTGCTAGGGCTGTCATAACCAAGTCCCACATACTAGGGGTCTTAAACAACAGAAATCTGTCTTCTCACCCTTCTGGAGTGTGGAAGGCCCAGGTCATGGTGTTAGTAAGTTTGGTTTCTTCTAAGGTCCCTCTCCCTGGCTTCTAGGCAGCTACTTTCTCACCGTGAGCTCGCATGGATGTCCTTCTGTGTGCACATACCTCTGCCATAATCTCAACTAGGAAGGATACAGTCACTTCTGGTGTTGTGGCACACACCTGTAATCCCAAGGACAGGGGAGGCTGAGGCAGGACAATGGTGATTTCCAGGTCAGTGGCAGCCTTTGTAACTTAGCCAGACTTTGTCTCAAGATAAAAAATGGGCCTAGGGTGCAGCTCAGTGGTAGAGCACTTGAAAGTATGTGCAAGGACCTGGGTTCAACTCACCCTACAGCAAAACAAAACAAAACTAAAGGCACAGCCTCAGTGGGAAGGAGCCCACTCTAAAGCCTCATTTTACCTTAGTTATCACTTCAGAGATCCCTTCACCAAATACAGCCACATTCTCAAGAACTTGAGAGGTTAGGGCTTCAACACTTGAATTTGGGAAGTACTCAGTTCAGCCAGTAACAGCAAGTAGTTGGGACCTCTGAACTTTTAGTTCTTTGATTCTATACATTTAAAACTATTCTAAAAAATATTAATGAAAACTTATAAACAATTTCCATAGAAGAAATAACATCAAATCACATACTTTAACTAGAGAACTCTTTTAAAACATTACAAATAGATATTTTAAATATTATTCTAACTATTCTTCTGGATTAAAAAAAAGCAGAGAAACCTTCCATTTTATTTTTCTTTTATTATTTTTATTTATTTATTTATTTGGTACTGAAGATTGAACCCAGGGCCTGGTGCTTGCATGCTTTGCAAGTGCTGTACCACTGAGATGCACCCTCAGCCCACTTTTTTACTTTTTTGAGACAAGGTTTTGCTAAATTGTGCAGACTACCTCTGGTCTCCAACTTGAGATCCTCCTGCCTCTGCCTCCCCAGTCACTGGGATTACAGGCGTGGGCCACTGCTCCCAGCAGTTCCAAATTCTTTTTATGAATTGAGCATAGCATAAGTAACAAAATTCAAGTAAGGTAATACAAAAGTAGAGACTCTACTTAGGAAAATCAATACAAAAATATGAAAAAAGTAGCATAGAACAGTTGATTCAACAGCACCACAATCAATAGTTTTCCTCTAAGAATCAAAAATGACTCAATATTAGGAAATATTAGGAAATTTAGCAATAAAACTTACCTTGTTGTGAGTTGGGCATGGTGGCATATGTCTGTAATTCCAGTGACTCGGGAGGCAGAGGCAGGAGAATCTCAAGTTGTAGGCTAGAGGCAGCCTGCATAATTCAATGAGACCCTGACTCAAAATTAAGAATAAAAAAAAAATGGGCTAGGGGTGCAGCCAGGGGATACAGTACTTGCAAAATATGTGTGAGTCCCTGGGTTCAACTCACAAGTACCACCCCCCAAAAAAGTCTAAAACAAATAAACAAAACAAAACAGAAAACTTATCTTTTGGATATATCCAGAAGAAGGAAATCCAGTATCATGATGTTGTTGTTGTTGTTAGGTGCCGTCGAGTCGGTATCCGACTCATAGCGACCCTCATAGGGTTTTCAATGGCTGACTGTTTCGGGATTGCTTTGGGAGTGGATTGCCAGGCCCTTCTCCCATTTTTGTGGTGCTGGGAATTGAACTGGGGACCTCACAGACTGCACCGCAGTGCTCTACCCACTGAGCCAAATCCAGCCCAGTATCATGATACATGATGAAAAAATTTGTAAACCAGGGGTGGTGACCTATGCTTGTAATCCCAGTACTTGGGAGGCTGAGAATGCAGGATTGCAAGTTTAAGACCAGCCTGGCTGGGCTACATAGTGAGCTCCATGCCAGCCTAGGATAAATATCAAGACCCTGTGCCAAATAAATAAATAAATAAGTCAAAATATTTGAAAACATTGAATGATATCTATTCTATTTGTTTTTTCACTACTGAGGGTTGAACCCAGAGCTTCATGCATACAAGGCAAATGCTCTACCACTAAGATGCACCGTTAAACCCTTCTTTATTTTTTATTTTGATACAGGGTCTTGCTAAGTTACAGAGGCTGCCTCTGACCTCAAATGCAATCCTTATGCCTCAGCTTCCCAACTCACTGGGATTACAGGTATGTGTCATTGCTCCCTCCTTAAATATCTATTCTTGATTAAGAGAACAAATCTTAAAAATAGTCCACTAGTACTTCTATCATGTGATAAATACAGCTAACATGCTAAATGCTGCATCACTGTTGACAAAAGACACTAGAAAGGGTCCAATTTAAATCAAGAAAAGACAGAGGTGCCTACCATTTCTACTATTGTCTAATATTTTTCTGGAAGCATGGTTGGATAAGACAAAGAGAGAAGCCATAATTGTAGACATTGTGAAATTTCTGTAATATATAAGATAATTAACTTAAAAACCATACTTGTCTATAGTCATGTACCATATAGTAATATTTCAGACAATAAAATATCAACAGGGATTCTAATTTTATTGTTACTATTGATATTTTTAACTAGCTGAGCTTAGTTGATCTAGAAAACTAAGCATGAATAATTTGAAAACTGAAATATTTTAAGTAATGAGAAATTAGTCCTATTATATATTACAATATATTATACAGCTATAGTCATTAAACCATGTTATATGTTCAAATAGAATAGAAACTCCAGAATGTCAGCAAAAGACATAGAGAATTTAATATTTAACAAAATTCCACAGGGAAAACTGATGGCTAACTGAGTTTAAGATAAGAAATAGTCATTTGAAAAACATTTAAACTTATGTCTGCACCTCGTACGTTACACCGAAATAAACTCTAAATGGATCAAGAATGGCAATTTTAAAACATAAAATCATGTAAGTTAACAGTAGAAACTTTGGGAGAATGATTGTTTTCATTGTATCAGATCAAGAAAATCTCTTGTAATTCAAAATCCCAGAAACCAATAAATGGAAGATGGATTCATTCATTTACAGTTGTAAAAAATTATTTGTAAGATTAGATGTCATAAGTAAATTTAAATAGACAGGATTAATTGAAATTCATTTCATACACAAAGACAAATTTTCCTAATATAGAAGAAGTGAAAAGCAAAGCAATAGCTAATATAAAAGTGGATAAAGGATGTGAAAAGACAACTCATAGGTAAATTAAAATAAATCTTCTTAGATATATAAATGTGTGGTCAATCTCACAAGAAGAAAGGTGCAAATGAAAATGTCACTGAGGTACTACATTTTGCTGTTGGATTGGGAAAAAAACCAAAAGCATGAGAACACGCTAAGGTGGTTTGTATGAAAAGAAGTAGTTACTGCTAGTCATGGCATAAATTGGTACATGGTTACATGATGGACAATCTGGTAATATCTCCCCAAATTAAAAATGCTCATACGTCTTGATCTAGAATTTCTTTTCAGAAATTTGAAATCTACAGAAAAAGTCCCATATTAGCAAATTATCCCTGTATTATTACTTATGAGACAAAAATCTCAGAAACAAACTAAATATCACAAAGAGGCAATTGCATCTATAATGCTACATTACCTAAAGGGATATTACACACCTATCACAAAGAGTGATGGTCCCTACAAACTTATTTTGGATACAGACAAGCTGGTCCTAATATTTATATGAAAATGGAATTAACTTAGAATTTCCACAGAAATTTTGAAAATAAAGAACCAATGGAATAATTTATACTACTAAATTTCAAATATTCCTGTAGATATTAAGAAGGTGTGATACTGATAAAAAATAAGAATAGAACTATAGAACAAGGGACCTAAGGAGAAAGTTCAGAAATAAACCCTGACATTTATGATCAACTGAGTTTGACAATCGTGCCAAAGAAATTAAAAGAGGAAAGGATAGTCTTTTTTAAAATGACACAGGGAGAATTGTATTTCCATATTCAAAATAAGGAATGTAGACACTTACATCATACCATACACAAAAAGAGACTCAAATTAGATCACCGAATTAAATGGGAGAGATAAAACTGTAAAACTTCCAGAAGGAAGGTAGGAGAAAAATCTTTGAGATTCTGGATTAGGCAAAAACTATTCCAGATAAGACACCAAAAGCAGGCTTCTTAAAAGAAAATGGTGGTAAATTGTACTTCAAAATTTAAGCTCTTTACTTCAGAAGACATAATATTAAAAAATGAAAAGAAATAATACTTTCAGAGCCTATATATCATTAAGTATTTGTGTTCATAAACAAAGTACACCTAAACTTCAATAGTAATAAGAATGATGATGATGACAATGGTGATGAAATTGACAAAACATTTTAATGTACATTTCACAAGGGCAAGCATGTAAATGTCAAAAGGCATAAAAAGTTGCTCAATCTCATTAGTCACTGTTGTTTTTAGGTGCCATCGAGTTGGTATCCAACTCATAACGACCCTACGTACAACCAGAAAAACACTTAGTCAGTGCTTCTCTGCTATTCATAGGGGTTTTGGTGGTGGATTGATTTTTGGGAGTGGATTGCTGGGTCTGTCTCCCAAGCCTACAGTATCTGGAGTTCCCAGGCGGTCTCCCATCCAAGTAGTAACCAGGCCCAACCCTGCTTAGCTTCTGAAGTCTGACAGGATCCAATGCCACAGTGGTATGGCTGCAGGCTTGAAATTTATAATGGTATGGAAATTCCATCTTACTAAAGTTCTTAAAATATAAAACACAAGGACAGAAGTCTCAAGGTACTGACATGGGACAAAATCAAAGATGCAAATATACTCCTTAAGAGAGTTTATTAACCTTTTTGTAGTTAGATACCAATTTATAAAGGGTACATATCTACCAGTAGAATATTTTCAGCTCTTATTTGTGTAGTAAACTTATATTTCCGTCCCCTAAATATAACATTTTAAGGGAAATAATGTACAAAAACTTAACCTTTAGTTGGATTCTAAAATCAATTGTTCGACTTCGAGAACTTGGAATGGATGTTTTGAAAAGAACAAATACATCAATAAAAGTAACATGCATCTTGGTTGTTACAGGAATTCAAAGAAGTATGATAGACAAAACCTGCTCTTTAAAAATCACATTTATTGTTTATAAATCAGGAAGCAATATTTTTAGTCAATTTCATCCTAACGTGTATGCACATGCACATGTGTTTCTGTTTTAGTAAACTAAATATAGGCATGTAGTTACAGGTAGCATTATATTTTTCCCAGTGTAAATAAAGGAATTAGACATTCTGGGGCATTTTCATCTGGAACATCTGACTTTTCTGGACTTCCTTACTAATGCTAAACAGGCAAAACACATATATTATGGAGAGGAAAAAAAGTGGCATCTGATAAATACTACAGTTGGATAAACCTTGAAGACACTATGCTAAGTGAAGATGCCAAACACAAAAGCATACATATTATATGGTTCCATTCACACAAAATGTCTGAGAAATGCAGAGTCTTAGAGCAGAAAATAGATTAGTGTTTACCAGGCACTGGAGAAAGAAGAGTGTGGGAGTAGCTGCTAAAGAGTGTGGGGTTCCTTTGGGGATGATGAAAATATTGTGCAATTATAAAGCATCAGTGGTCATGAAGTATCATGACTGTACTGAAAGCTGTTAAATTGCCTACTTTAAAATGGCGAATTTTATGCCATATGAATTATATCTCAATATAAAAGCAGGAGTCACAAAAGTGTAAGTAATATGCATAGTGTAATAAAAGGGAAAGAGGTATGAATATACTTGAATATGCATAGAATCTCTCTAAGAAGCAGCACAAGAAATCAGTTACATCAATTGTCTATGGAGAAGAATTTGGTACCTAGAATTAGGGATAGAAAAAATGTGCTTGTAGTATGCTTTTGAGTACCTTGTAAATTTTTAATTGTGTAAATGTATTACCTATCGATTAATAAATTTTAATATCTCAAGAGAATACTGTATATGATATTCTACACAATAAATATTATCGCCATGGAGAAAATTCCACCCTTCTTGACCCTTTCCACTGGAGAAGAGGTCACAGAAAGACTCTAGGGAGAATGTCTGGCCTGAATATTTTCCTCCAGGACCAAACTGCCCCTGTTCCAAGACATCCCTGGAATCCTAGTGGTAACTTCCCTGGCTTCCCCAATTCACATATTTGACAAGTGTTTCTTTTCTCAGAAAAGAAGAAGTTTCCTTGGACCAGGAATGTTTCCACCAACACATTTCTGCCAGGGAGACTGTCCTATAGGGAGAGCATGTCCACCTGTCTCGGGAGCTGCTGCCTGCAGAGGTCACTCGAGCCTGCGGTCTCCTCCATGATGGCTGTGTGCCCTCTCCGTGCTCAGAGACTTCCCAGTCTGACTGTCTCTGGGGCAGGCTAGAGGTGGCAGCTCATTGCTCACCCTCGGCAGTCCCTTCTCCCCTTCCTCCCCGGGCCTCTGAGGTCTTTCTGCTGCACGTTGTCAAAGTCAGAGGACTCTACTTTGTGCTGGGGAGGCCACTTCTCTCCGTGGCTACCTTTGTCTCTTCTGACCCCTTTCTCGCTACACTCCTGATCTCAAATACCAGGGAGCCCACTGAAGCCAAAATATTGCAGATGCTATACTGTTGGACCCAACTGAGGCTCCTGAGCATGCCCAAGCACTCAGGACAGTGGTTGGCCCGGCCGGAGCCAGTAGAGGCATTCTTAGATCTCCCCATGTTTAGCCTGCCTCCTAAAGAAAAGGAGACAGAGGTCTACAAAACTTTACAACTGAAATACAGGTTTCGAAGGCTATTTCCCATGACTCTCCTTCCTCAATATTTCCCTGAGAATTACATAGATCAAAATATCATCAGCAAAATAGAGCAGAGATGTAGTCACTCTTGTTAGTCCTGAAACAAGACCAGGGAATTTTGGTGCAGCCTGTGAGTGCTTTTAAATATTCTCATCACAGCCTGGGGCTTCCTCAGTCAGTGGTCATGTTAGAGGGCTTTCTGTCACTGTGACAAAATGCCTGAGACAAACAACTTATAAGGAGGAAAGGTTTATTTTGGTTCAGGGTTTCAGAGGGTTCAGTCCAGGGTTGGTTGCCACTGTTGCCATGGGTCTGTGGCAGCCCAGTACATTATGGCAGGAGCATGTGGCCCTGGAAACCTGTTCCCCTCACAGCATCTGGGAAACAAAAAAGAGACATGACAAAAGGTCAGAGTCTTGATATCCCTTCAAGGGCATGCTCTCAATTCCATAACTTCATTCCCCCACCTCCCAAGAGCCCCAGAAGATGGAGACCAAGCCTTCCACACATGCCTTCGGGACCTTTCAAGGCTCAAACTATAGCACGGGTGATTTCTAAGAGACCTTGTAATTGCTGCATGTCAGTTTTCCAACATGATCATAAGCCACTTGGCAATAAATATATTTTTCCCTTAATTTTAAGGTTAAGATTATTTCAGAGTTCAGGTCCAGAGTTCTGTGAGGATGCTGGATGCCCTTGATAGATTCTCATGGGCATTAAGCATGAATTTCACTGGAAAATATTAATTTTTCTAGACCAGATGATTTGTTTCAATAGTCCACAACTGCAGGTTACCAGAAAGCAAGTGACTTAGGAAGGAGGTGCCTCGAGAAGGCTGGAAAGGGAGTTGGGGTACAGAAGGGAAAAAGAAAGGAAGCCCAGAAAGTGGACAGGGTTATTAAAGGGCCATATGGTAGTGTTAATTTAAACCAGCAGGTGAACTTGGAGAGCCTGGTATTTAAGTTGTGCCTCAGAGGTTCCCAAATGGGGCAAACAGTCGTTTGGTTTTTGGGTTTTTTTTTATTTTAATTTTTTTATTTTTTTTTAATTTTTGGTACTTAGAGGTTGAGCATACTTTGCAAGTGCTCTACCACTGGACTGTGCCCCCAGTCCATTTATTATTTTGTATTTGAAGACAAGGTCTCACTAAATTACACAGGTTGCCTTGGGCCTAGAACTTGCCATCCTCCTGCCAGAGCCTCCATGGATGACAGACATGTGCCACTATGTCCAGCTCCATCTGGGTTTTTCTACATGCCCATCCCCAGGTTTTGGCTAAGAGACACCAGGCATGGAAATTCTCAGGCTCTCCCAGTTCTCTGCAGGTTCTGATGTCAGTGGCTCTGGGAGCCAGCGGCAGCTTCCTGAGAACTACAGAGATCAGGAGTTAACAGGAAGCCTCTGAAGGAGGAGCCAGTAGACTGCAGGGAGCAACAACATTTTCCATCCCATCCACTGACCCTTTTGTGTGCAATAATCCCAAGAGTGACTCAAGATCCAGATGCCCTCTGGATTTCTGTATGCACTGATTTTTGCCAAAAGAAGCTTAGTCCCACTGCTTCCTGCTGAACTTGGCCATGGGATTATTTGCTATATGTCACACATTATGGTACTTGACAGCCATTATTTCCTTTTATGACTGTATCACAGCAGAAAGAAAATTCTTCTAAAAAGATCAGCTTGTTGCAAGCTTGGGTGAAACTCCTGGGGAAAAAAATCATTCTTCCATGGGTTGAACACATTTATATCTTAAATGCAAAATATGAGTGAGGTCCTTTATGTTAGGTGTCTGGCACATTTTGCTTTGGCTCACTCAATATGAATGTCATTAACAATCCCTTCAGGCTGGAGTTTAGCTCAGTTGATGGAGTGCTGCTCTGCGTACTCTGAGGCCCTGGGTTCCATCCCCAGCACTGCAAAAACAGAAGAAGAACTTGGCAGTCCAGACTAGAAACAATCAGTCATTGAAAACCAGTTGAATAGGAGAGAGGCACTGTCATACTGCTGGGCATGAGGCAGTGTCAGGGAGTGTTTGGTTCTATTTTATGAGTAGGACTGAACTCAGCACCTAACAACAACAACAATTCCCTCAGGCAAAATTCTCAGAATGCAAAGCCTGCCTACATGGGATAAAAAGATTCTTATTCCTTCTAGTACTCATGGGTATTTCTATAATCTCAGCACATCACCAAGCCACAAAATCACAGACGAGGGCTTCTGTGGGGTTAAGAGATGGGGTTGGCAAAAAAAAAAAAAAAAAAAAGTACAGATGCTAAAACTTAAGAGTTGGCTTATTTGACTACAAAAATAGGACCATTAAAATGCCAGATACCAGAGCCTCCCTCTATTCACATCACAAAATAGACACACTGGAGATTTGTTCCATAAGTAAAGAATTAAGAGGTGTGGTCATGAGTTAGTTTCCCTTAGTCCATTGAGTTGTTGTTGTTGTTGTTAGGTGATGTTGAGTCGGTATCCAACTCATACCGACCCTCTGTACAACAGGGGAAACACTATTGTCAGTGCTTCTCTGCTGTTCATAGGGTTTTCAATGGCAGATTGATTTTTGGGAGGGGGTTGCCAGGTCCTTCTCCCAAGCCTACAGCTTCCGGTGTTCCCAGGTGGTCTCCCATCCAGGTACTAACCAGGCCTGACCCTGCCTAGCTTCCGAGATCTGACAGGATCGGATGCCACAGGGCTACAGCTGCAAGCTAGTCCATTGAGAGGAAAAGCAATTTGGAATCTGCATGTAAATTGCTCTCTTCTACAGACCTTTCTCTTTCTTTTCCTATATTTCAAAGGAAAGGATATCTATTTTATTTAGCCCCAAACCTACTTAAACAAAGCAAAGGCAGAGAAGAGGGTGAGGTTTGGGAAAAAATTGCTGCCGTGGTCCCTGCTCTTAACTCTGTATTTGTTTCTGTTTTCTGCTTCCAGTGGAGAAGTTCCACAGGATAGATATGTTCAAATTCATATCATATTCCCAGGTAGCCTGAGGCTTACCAAGTACCTAGAACAGAGACTTAATAAACATTTAAAGAAAGAAAAATGAGTATTTATGGAGAGATATTATTTGATTCATAAACAATGGTGTGGGGGAGATGGGTTCAAGAACAAGTACATTGTAATCCCAGTGTGAACCTGTGAACACCTAAGGGAAGCATTCAAGTGAGGGGCAGAGTGGCCAAAGCCGGTGATTTAGCACATGCTGACCATCACCTGTCCACCATTTTGAAGTACTAGCATTTTTAGTAATCTCAGTGGAATTTCAATTTTGAGTTCTAATTCTGTCTCTACTCATAGGGCGGGTTTTGAATTCTCAGATTACTAGAAGCTATTGGTATCTCAGTGGATAGAAACAAATGCAGGTCAATTGAGGACTGATATAAACTGTCCAACATTGTGAAGGATTTTGGTTCAGTGAAAAAAGATCACATGAGGAGGCAGAGAGCAGGAATCTCCTTTCATGGTGAATATGAAACTACAATCCAACCCTGGGGGTTTGGGGGCTTACCTGGCCAACAAGCCTATTGGGTTGAGAGTGTTGGCCTATATCCCTCTTCCTCTTCTAGAAATGCAGTAAAGTCCCTCATAGTCTCCAGGGGCTGAGTACCTGGCCTTACATTCAAGGTCAGAAATAGGTGGGCTGAACTGTAAAGAGGTCGCTGAGTTGACAAGACCATTGCCATCTTAGGTAAATGCCATCCCGAGAAACAACACACTGGAAAAGTTTAGCTGCCTGATTAATTGTTAATTATTAACCATTGATTGATTGTCTATTAACCGCTTGTTCTGCTTCTGTACTATCCTGCTTGCACAAACTATGATAGGACTGCCTGATTGTCTGTTATAGGACTGCTTCTTTTTGTTTTGTTTTTGCTTTTATGCCAACTGCTCATACAAATCATACCAGGAATTGGAAAGCCCCTAGGTCATAAACTTGCCAAAATTTGCCTTTATAAACCCCTAGTAACTGTTCCTTGGGGGCAAGGGTTTTAGAGAGACATGAGTTCCTCCATTGCTGCCAGCTCAATAAAGACTCACTTTTAATTGGCTTTTTGCTCTTTGTGGTGTGTTCCCGATTTTGGGTTACAACAGAACAAATCCGCATCCAGATAGCCAAGCCCCTGAAACTCTATTCTGCACATCTCTCTCCCAGTGTGTACTATAAGGAAGGAGATTCCACAGGCGGGGGACTCTTGCAATTAAAAAGAAAGTCAAGTTGGGTCCATAAGTGCCCTGGGCTGGTGCACACCTCTGTGAGATGGTAAGACATGACAAGACCAGAGCATGGTATAAACCCATGCCTCTGTATTAATGGGGCTGGGATTTAGCTCAGTTGGTAGAGCGCTGCGCTGTAGTCTCTGAGGTCCCGAGTTCAATTCCCAGCACCTCAAAAATGGGAGAAGGACCTGGCAATCCACTCCCAAGGCAACCCCGAAGCAGTCAGCCATTGAAAACCCTATGGGGGCCGCTATAAGTCAGATACCAACTCGACGGCACCTAACTAACTGTATTGATGGGAGATTGGTGCCAACCCCTCTAGATACCCTGTAGATACTGCAGATTCCAATCCCTATGTAAAATGTGTAGTGTTTGCATATAACCTATGTGCATCCACCTGTACACTGTCAACCATCTCTAGATGACTTATAATACCTAACACAATGTAAACGCTAGGCTTTTCCCAGGAAAGCCTGTGTCTTACCCATACTTTGTGCTGGTGTGATGCCGAGGAATGTTTTCTTCTGTGGCAGATCGTAACCAGACAGGGACCATGAGCTGCCATGATACTAGCTCTGTTCCTTTCCTTCTTCATCCTGGTACAGCCTGCTTCTCCACCTAGGGTGTGTCAGCCTGTGACCATCCATGTACTATGGGTAGGTGTTCACTGCATCATACAGATTCTGACCACAGATGTGCATGCTGAGTAAGGAGGAAGCCTCTCTGATGTAGAAACACACAGCCTCCATCTGGATGGGAACTAAAGGTGGAAACCCCATGTCGTCTCTGTTCCATGTGTCTTTGAAAATCACAAAATCTCGTGGAAGATGGTTTGAATTAGTTCATGGATTGTTTAAGCAATCTGTGAGCTAAGTTGGAACAAATAGTCATTTGTTTCATTTAACGAATGCTATAAAACAAACTGTTTCATCTCTACAAACCTTTCTACTATTCCCTCATTTATGTATTATTTGGAGGATATTAATACATTAGTTAGCATGTTAAAGAACTGCTACATTTGCGACGGGGTCTGACAAAAGATTTACTTTATTATATTGTAAAAGGGAGAGCACCATGTAGTGACGTAGTTATGCCCATTTTCTTCAGCAAGAAAAACAATAGGGCTGTAACTTCAGAAAATTTTCAGATAGTGGATTTGAAACTTTTGTCTTTCAAGATTTAATAGGAAGAATCCACTTTTCTCTTTGATTAGTCATAGATGACTTAGTCTTTTTTATCTTAAAGTCTTTGAAAATCCTTCAGCATAATTTTCATTATGTTCTAAATACCTTTAGATATTAAAGAGATTAAGGGAAAGAGAAAGACAAAATTTCTTTCTTCTCTGTATCAAATATTAGATTGTTTGGGAATAGCTTAAAAAATAATTGAGAGAGGCCACATATACCAGAGTTAAATACTTTTGCTACGATGTAATTTTCAACAATGGGATTATTTGAATATTTGTCAGATTACCATAGTTATAAATTGGACTTGGTAAAAAATAGAAAGATATGTATCCTAGTAATAAGATAAGCTTTCCAGGAAGTCATTTCTATTCCCTTTAGGGAAAGGAAGAAAAACAAGAAGATAACATTAGCAGGGTTGTAAGTGTTCTTAATTCAGACTGGCTTTCTAAATTCAAAGCAAGTGTCAACATTTCAAATTTACAGATATATCAAATCAAATTGTTTTTATATTTAGAAACAGAACGGAAATTTAGTTTAGTTTTATAAACTTTAAAGTACAGTCAGGGGGGCATGGTTCCTTGCTTTTGTTTTTCTTTTTTTCTTCCTTTCACCTCTATTCTTGTTTTTCATTTTGTATCAATATTTTCTTCTGCTTTCTAGTTGCTTTCTGTGTTATCTTACCTAATAGATTATTTTATTGAAATTGACCAAGTGTTATCCTTTATTTTGAAAAATTATCTCAAAAACCAAAGTAAATTTTTCTAAAGTGTTTTACAGCAAAGGTCTCTGCAATAGCATCAATTTATATTATTTGTTTATTTATTCCTTCATTCACTTATTTAATTTGTATGGGTTGAACTCAGAGTCTCCCATATGCTAGGTAAGTGCTCCGTCACTGAGCTGTGCCTCCCAGCCTCTTTACTTTTTATTTTGAGACAAAGTCTCACTAAATTGTTCAAGCTGCCTCTGATCTTGAACTCATGGTCCTCTGTCCTCAGCCTCCCAAATTGCTAGGATTACAGGTACACACCACAGAGCCCAGCAAAAGTATTTACTTAAATGTTGGCTAAGTAAATTGGTGCATTCAATTTTATTGCCCAAACTAAATTGCAAACAGAGACAGTACTTGTCAAAAAGGAAAGAAAATAGCTTTCATATTAACATTTTTATTTATCTTTTATTATGTTATACACATTCAAACACACACACATAAATTGCTAAGTGTACTCCTGGATAACTATTCACAAAATGAATGAATCTGTGTAATGAAAGATAAGGAAACAAACCACTACCTCAGGGGACCCCCTTTGCTCTTCCAGCATGTCCTCCTACTTTGCTCCTAAAGTAACCCCAATCTCAACTTTGCATTTGATTAATTTTGCCAGCTTTTGTAATTTATAACAAAGAATCATAGAGTATAAATTGTTTTGTTTCTGGTTTCTTTCATTCAATACTGTGATTGCATAAGATTCATCCACATTGGTAGCTATAAGAGCTCTCTTTTGTTGCTACATAGTATTCTATTGTATAATATGCGGCAGTTTGCAGGGGTTTTTTTATTGTTAATGCATATTTGGGGTTTTTCTAGTATTGAGTTCTTAGAAATGTATATATGCCTTGCTAACAGCTACATATCTAGGAATAGAATTGCTGGGCCATAGGAATGCATAGGTTTATTAACCTTGATATTTCTAATAGCTTTCCAAGTGACTTTACTAATTTATACAGCAAACCAAGCAATATATGTGAGTGGTACTATTCCAAGTACTCATCAACAGTTGACACTCCAGTCTTTTTAAGCTAACCTTCTGGGTGTGCAATGGCATTTAACTGAACACGTTTCCATATGTTTACTGGCCATTTGGATACCCTGCCCACCTTTTTAAATTCCTGCTTAAGTCTTTTGCTTGCTTATTATGTATTTGCTTTTGCTGTTGAGTCTTGGTAGAAAAGAGCATGGAAGAATTATTATTGAGTTTCATCAGGAAAAGTTAAAAAAAAATTAAAAACCGTAAGGAGTAAAATGTCTCTGTGAGATTAGACATGCCTATCAGTTCAGTTTACATTTTACCAGGCTGACACCAGGGTATTCCTTCAAACTTTCAGCTGCTTTCCATGTGTTAGGAGGTTTATCATCTGTTACTAACAATGACTGGAGACCAGAATCTCCCAGGAGCTCACTTTTGATGCAATGTGGCTTCTGGATACTGAGGATCTTTCCTCCAACTGGCATGTTTACCTCCACCCTACAGATGACAGCAGCACCACCTACTGTCCAAACCACAAATACAATAGCCCAAACTTCCAGCAAGTGGCATCCAAATGTGCCTTGGGGGGTAAAAGGGCTCTCCTTTGAAAGCACTGCTACAGACTAAGGCTTGATTGAATCTCTTTGAAACTTCTCTTCAAGCATTTGTTTTTAAGTGAAAAATGGCTCTGCTACAAATGAGGAAGAGACTGGCAGTTACGCGCTCAGGTCTGGCATTCCCAGCTGGCCTCCACAGTAACCCAGTTCTCTTCCCCAGAAGTAGCGACATGTGAGACACGTGGACTCCCAGGCTGTTCACTGTGGCTTGTTCCAGAAATAGCTTTTAAAATGGGACTCAGTAGGTTTGTGGGTTTACGATACTCAGCTGGAGAAACTAGATTAAACTTGCACATGTTTGGAGATGAGAACTAAGGCTGAGGAGCAGCAAGTCCTGGGAGGGTTATTAAACCCCAGTTGAAAATGATGTTTAAACTCCTGGTCTTCAAAAATGCATCTAATGTTTATGAACTACAGGAAGTTTCTTGGATAAATCATTTTCCCGAAACTCATAATTGGTTGTTACCTTTACTGAAAAAAACAGAGAAGGATGTGGCAATTCACTCCCGAAGCAATCCAGAAATAATCAGCCATTGAAAACCCTCTGAGGGTCTCTACGAATTAGACCTGACTGGAGGCACCTAATGCTAATAAATGATGCCCTTTTACTATCCAATGTCACCTCTTTATTTAAAGATTGTATAGTTTAAACTTCCTTCTTTCTTCTCGTTTAAGATTTAGAGTCCAGCTCTTCACCGAAGGACACATTTTCATTTATTTTGCATTGGAGAGAAATATTCTGTTCTGGGTCAACTTAGCATTTCCTGCATCACTTGATCATAATTGGCTGAAACATTTTTAAGAACCTGGTTTGGGGTGAGATTGACAATACTGTTAATTACAGAACAGTTCCTCTTGATCTAAATAGCTGTCAGCCTATGGAAATCAGTGGAACTTGAGGCTATATTGGATCAGAAAATTAATGCATAGAGCCTTAACTTTGTGGACTTTATTACTCAGACAATCCTGATGTGACAAGTAAAGATAGAGGGAGGGTCCTTAGTGAATATTGTTCTGGAACATAAAACTTTTTCTAGGCATTTATACTCCTTAAGAGGGAAGAATCCCCTTTTCACTTTAAACATAAGTTCCTTATCTTCAATGCAGACAAACAATATTCACAATCTCACAGCTGGTTAGTAGAAGTAACAGGGTCAGAATTTGTATGTTTGGATTTCCCACTCCACTTGCCACTGTGGAAGAAGGTGGTCGGTTCACAGACACAGGAGTTGGAGTCAAGGGGAAAACTTTGCCCACAAAAAAGAGGTTTCCACAGGGCTAGAGATGGCCACATGGAGGTCTCTATAGGGCTAGAGATGGTCTCATGGAGTAGGTATCATTGATTTTCCTTAGAAGTTAATAGAAACAATCAAAATCCACCTTTCTCTGCTAAAGAACTGAGAGAAAAAGAAGATAAATACAATTAATGGAGGACCAAATGCATCAATGGTGGCTCTCTGGGTGTCAGGCATTTTCAGGAGGAGGAGGAAAATGAAATCTAAGCTCCCATGGTAACCTCAGGTCCTCCATAACCTTAATTCACAGAAAAAGTATAAGCTCAAACAGAAATCCATTCAATGGGTGATTGAAGGCAAATGGGAATGTGTATCCTTCAAGATATTACTATTGAAGTCTAGATGAGCCTGACAGAAATGGAAGAGTGAAAATAATTCCAAAAGCAAAAGTGAAGTTCTTCCAACTGTACAGTGACATAGATGTCTCTCAGTCCTAACAACTCTATTGTATGAAGCACTGCCAAACTGTTATAATCCTCAGCTGAGCTGTGTGATTTGAACAAAACCAATCAAGAATGCTGAGTCTCAAAGAAACAAGAAAGAAATAACAGCTAAAGATGTTGAGAATGTTGTAAGAGCAGAAAGGAAATGACCTTATGCTGGGTAGTCATAATGTTGTAGATAATATGTAGAAGCTTCTGTACACATCAAATGAATAAAACAAACAGCATACCAAAAATCCTATGGATAAAAATACCCTTGTTGTTGTTGTTGTTAGGTGCCGTTGACTTATGTCCGATTCATAGCGACCCTCATAGGGTTTTCAATGGCAGATTGTTTTCGGGATTGCCTTGGGAGGGGGTTGCCACCTCCTTCTCCCATTTTTGAGGTGCTGGGAATAGAAGTCAGGACCTGAGAGCCCACTGAGCTGCGCTCTACCAACTGAGCTAAATCCCAGCCAAAAATACCCTTAGTGTTTTCAAATAGCTGAACAGTTGATATAATGCGTAGAGGCTTGGCTGCGTTTTCTCCATCACATTCAAGGGTGAGAGGCAGAGATCCACGTGCAGAACTGTTCACCTTCTTAGCATCTTCACAAGCAAACATTAACCACATGCTACAACTGGATCATCAGGTGCTGGTGCAAGGTCATGAAAGTGATTGGTTAATGGTCAGACATTGGTAATATTATAGATCACTGATAATGGTTTATCAGCTATTAATTTGGCCATAAGTGACTTAAACATCAGTAGGTTCAAGTTTTATGAGTAATATTGGGAGTTTTCTCACAAATGATGAAGGGAAAGTAGAGGGAATCAAAGTCAGATCAGAAAAATTAAGACCATTAAAATGAAATCTTGCTCCTTAGAGTCAGTAAACTAGATAATGGAGCAGGAATGCTGTTCTCATGTAGGATACAAACTGTCATTATTGAAAATGTTCTCAATACTTACATGATTCATCATTTTTGAATGTATAAGACATTTCCCTATAAACTACCAGTTTAAACTCCTCTATGACCCTATGTGATGGTGTGGTAGGACACAAAAATGGATTTGGCATTTGCCCTAGATTCCTGACACAGAGCTCCTAAAACTCTGAGACTTTCCTGAGTGAGAGGAATGGGTTTTTTCTCTTCCTAAGAGTTTCTCTTATGCAGGATTCAGTGACACAAGACTGTAATTCTAGCAACTTGGGAGGTGGAGGCAGGAGGAGTTTCAAGTCAGAGGAAGCCTGGGTAACTTAGTGAGACCCTGTCTAAAAATATAAAATAAAAAGGGTCCTGGGGATGCAGCTCAGTGGAAAGAGAGCTTGCAAAGTATACGTGAGGCCCTGGGTTCAGCCCCCAAGTACTGCAAAGAAACAAAAAGAGTTCCTTCTGACTCCACCTGAGTTCATGCTAATAAGGTGCCTTAGGAAAGAGCCTGTAAGTAGCTTCATGGTGGGATTGGTCACCAGAAAGACCAAGAGATTTGAGAGTTGATACTTTCATCCCATATCTGACCTCTAGGGTATGCTGAGGTGCTGGGCTGCAGATGAGCTCAAGAAGCGCTCTGGCCCAATGGGATTCAGAAGGCATCCCCTTGGAAGCACACTGAGGAGCTGGGCAGGTGACACTCCTGGACAGGGCATGGAGGTGCCACATCTCAACCTCAGCATCTCTTCCACTTGTGTGCTCCTATGTTGCCATTGCAGTCTCCATAATCAATTGGTGACAGCAAGTAAATTGCCTTCTTCAGTTCTATGAGTCATTCTAGCAAATTCTGGGACATGAGGAAGGGGATCATGAAAATCCCTCATTTATAACGATTGGTCAGAAGCACAGGTGGAAACCTAGAACTTGGGTGGTGTCTGAAGTGGTGCAGTCCTGTGGGACTGAGTGTCAACCCTGGGTCTGCACCAAAGCTGGGTAACTAGTGCCAAAACTGAGTTGAAGTATAAAATGCTGAGATGGTGTCTAGAAAATTGGAAAATCAGTTAAGAAAAAAATACCTCTTATAGTTAGTGTCAGAAGTCTTGTGAGTAAAAACAGTTGGTGTAGGCAACATCACCTCACTTAATAGTCACAGAAGTAAAGCTTATGAAGTGAAATTGATTAACCCGAAGGATAAGCCATAGTGGTTTCCCATGTAAGTTTCCTGCCCCATTCTCAAATTCAATAGCTTCCTCTTCCTCTTCCTCAGCTCTCTGTCCTGGTACAGGGCCTGCCTCTGACTGGTCACAGGGTGACTATTCAGATGCTAAAACTGCAGAAACTTGACTGGTTGCCAGGGACAAGTATAGATAAGAAATAATTGGGCAAAGCAAGCCATTTTCCTTATAAACTGAGTTACAGGATTCCTAGTAGAAATGGTGGGGAAACTGTTGGAGTTTATTAAAGTCATTATCCAAATTTTCCCTAAAGGAACTTTTGCTCTCTTCCTCAAAAAGCCATAGCACTTGTACAATAGCTGATTTCCACAAAGAGAAGTTTGTCTCTGTCATAAACCTGATAGGAAGAGAAAGTGCTGTATATGAAACCAAGACACCACACACAGAGAGAGAAAGAGATAGGGAGGAAGAGAGTGCAAGTGACAGAGAACCAGAGAGAGAGAGGGAGAGAGATTGGGAGATTGGTGGATTTCATTCAGCAGGAAATTAGCGAAGTCTTGACAACCTCTGGCTAATGCTGTTAATGATGTCTTCTCTCTGATGGCAGAGGCACAGTTAACATGAACTGACAAGTGTCAGGTGTCTGTATGCATGTGTGTGTGCACATGTGTGCATGTGTGCATGCATGTTTGATGAGGAGTTGTGGGCAATAATGGGGAACGATCCAGATTCAGGCTAAATAAAAGAAACTACACAAAATAGTGCCTGCAGCCATACCACTGTGGTGTCTGATCCCATCAGATCTCTGAAGATAAGCAGGGTCGGGCCTGGTCAGTACTTGGATGGGAGACTACCTGGAAACACCAGATGCTGTAGCTTTGGGAGAAGGACCCAGCATCTCACTCCCAAAAATCAATCAGCCGTTGAAAACCCAACCAATAGCAAAGAAGCACAGCAATAGTGTTACATCTGCTGCATATAGGGTTGCTATGAGTTGGATACTGACTCAACAGCACTTAATAACAACTAACAACAATAAATAGTAGCAACAAATAAAACCACAGACCAAGTGGCTTGCTGTGCTTCTGGCATACACATTCTTGGGTAATTACAGCTCCTGGCAGAGAGATCTTATTGCAGTGGTCCTGTGGGAAATGGCACTCCCAGCTACATGGGATGCCTTAGGTCACACTTGGAAAATCTGAATGGAAGAACCCAGTGCCTCTCCCAGACATTTTTATGTTAGCAGAATTTTAAATATGCAAATATTTTCTAATGATGTTAGCTTCATTTTACTTGGCTCATTCATGTATGACACATTAAGTGCCCTCCTAAGCTGATAAATTTGTGTGATGACTTCAACACAGCAGTTCCCTGTTCATTTCTTTTCTTCTGAAATGATCTCAGAAAGCTGAAAATGGAATATAACTCTAATAGCAAGTTGGATGGATAGGTTCTGTAGTCATTTTCAAAACCCGTAGATAGAAATTTTACTTTGAAGGATGGCCTTCCTTGATTACTATAACAGCATTCCAAAAATGCAAATCAGACTGTTCCTGTCCTCTAAATGTCATTAATGCTCACCTCTCTTGAACAGCTTCCAGTTATCTTGACAATGAACTCCAGCTTCCTCGGTGAGTTCCAGAAGGACTGTTGTTTTCTGTCCTGCACTTAGTCTCGGGTTTCAAAGCCAACACTCCATCACAGTACGTTCAAAGCATATGGAGCTGTTGCTCTTCTCTCACATGTTCCCAAGTTGTGCAGAGTCATTATATTGTGTCTGGAAGAGCCTCCTCCCACCGCTCCACCCGCCTGACACCTACTCATCACTCAAGCCCAGGACAGGGGTCAAGTTCCTCTGAGGAGTTGTCCCACTCCCTGTAAGGATGGGCTTTGTGTTCATGAGGTTTACAATTTTCACCCTGTCTTACCTTTATCATTACAGCCATTCTTACATGGTGTTCACATTGCCTACATCCTTGCCATTGTTGGCCCTTAGAAAACAGATACCATGTCCTATTTATTATATGACCTGTGGTGGAAGACATGACCAAATTACTGGAGGAACTCCGAGGAAAAGCAGCTGAGAGAAGACTCCAGCCATCTGCTGTGATGAAAGCATCCAGGCCTCATGAATTCTCTATGACCTGAAGGCCTGCTTGCTATCTCCTTGGCCTTACATTCGCCTGTGCCCCTGTCCCCTAACAATAGGCAAGACATACTGAAATAGATAATCAGTAACCCTCCCCTGTCTTACAAGACCTTTGTTGGTTAACTCTCAACCTACCTTGACTCTTAATAAAGTTTTGATGCCTTGATAACTCTTCAATTAAATGAGCAAACCTCTCAGTTCGGGGCTGCAGTGTATCTGAAAATGCAGGCCCCTAGACCTCTCACTACTCTTTCTCTTGTGTGTGTGAGTAATTCTTTCCCACCTGTCATTCAACACTGCTGAGTGACTGCAGCAATGACCCTGGTGACTAGCAGCAAGGTGCCAAATAGCATTTGGAGAGTGGCTGAGTGTACAAAGTCAATATGAAGCAAATCCATGGCCTGCCTTCCTGACCCAAACACATTAGAGATGTATTTTAAAGATCCTTTGTGACTTTAGTAGGTTCTTGAAAAGTATGGTAGACCAAGAGGAGAAACAGGTTGACCAAAGTTTATAATTGTCTTTGAAAATGCCAAAGGTGTATGGAACATCTAGTTTAACAGATTTTAAGGCCAAAGAATATGTTGGTGGACAATAGCAATAATTCTGATTGAAGTCTGCCAATGTTTTTTGAATAGTCATACTGTGCATGTTTGCTGTTGTTGTTGTTAGGTGCCGTCGAGTCCAGTCCAACCCATAATGACCCTATGTACAGCAGATCAAAACACTCCCCGATTCTGTGCCAGGCACATGATGTTATTTATGTTTAAGCCCATGGTTGCAGACACTGTGTTAACCCAACTGCTGTAGGATTTTCCTTTCTTTGCTGACCTGCCACTTTCTCAAACATGAAGTCTTTCTCCAGGGATTGATCTCTCCTGATTACATGTCCGAAATATGTAAGATGCAGTCTAGCTATCCTTGCTTCCAAGGAGCACTCTGGTTGCACTTCTTCTAGGACAGATCTGTTGGCTCTTTTGACAGGCCATGGTATATTCAATAGTCATCTCCAGCACCATAATTCAAAAGCATCAGTTCTTCTCCTGTCTCCCTTGTTCAGTGTCCAGTTTTCACAACCATATGATGGGACTGAAAACACATAGCATGAGTCAGGTGCACCTTCATCTTCAATGTGACATCTTTGCTTTTCAATACTCTAAAGAGATCTTTTGCCACAGCTTTTCCTAGAGCAATATGTCTTTTGATTTCTTGACTGCTGCTTCCACGAGTGTTGATTATAGAGCCAAGAAAAGCATAATCATGGACAACCTCAATCTTTTCTCCATTTATTGTGAAGTTGCATACTGTGGTAAGATTTTTGTTTTGTTGATGTTTAGTTGTAATCCATACTGAAGGCCATGATCTTTTTTTTTTTTTTTTTTTTTTTTTTTTTGCGGTACTGGGGGTTGAACCTAGGGCCTCACATTTGCATGCTCTGCAAGTGCTGGGCCACTGAACTGCACCCTCAGCCCATTTTTTTACTTTTTGAGGCAGGGTCTCTTTAAGTCACACAGACTGCCTCTGGTCTCAAACTTGTGATCTTCCTGCCTCCACCTCCCAAGCCACTGGGATTACAGGCATGCACCACCATGCCCAGCTAAGGCTATGATCTTTGATCTTCATCAGTTAATGTTTTAAATCTTTTTCATTTTTAGCAAGCACAGTTGTGTCATCTGCATAATGCAGGTTGTTAATGAGTCTTCATCCAATCCTGATGCCATGTTCTTCCTCATAAAGCCCAGCTTCTCAGATTATTTGCTCAGCATATAAATTGAAGAGATATGGTGAAAGTATATAGCCCTGATGCACACCTTTCTCAACTTTAAACCAGGCAGTGTTTCCTTGTTCTATTCAAACAACTGTCTTGTGGTTCAAATACAGTTTCCTCGTGAGTACAATTAGGCATTCTGGTATTCCCATTTTCCAAAGTGTTATCCATAATTTGTTATGATCCACACAGTCAAATGCCTTTGTATAGTCAGTAAAATATAGTTAGACATATTTCTGATATTTTCTACTTTAGGCTAATATCCACCTGACATCAGCAATGATGTCCCTGGTTCCCTGCCCTCTTTTGAAACCGGCTTGATTTTCCATTAATTCCCTGTCTATATACTGCTGCAGTTGCTTTTGAGTGATCTTTAGAAAAATTTTGTTTGTGTGTGATATTAATGATGTTGTCTGATAGTTTGCACATTCATCTGGGTCCCCTTTTTTGGGAATAGGCACAAATATGGATCTCTTCCAGTCAGTTGGCCAACTAGCTGTTTTCCAAATCTGTTGGCATAAACATGTTAACACCTCCAGTGCTGCATCTGTTTGTTGAAACATCTCTATTGGTATCCCATCAATTCCTGGAGCCTTGTGTTTCACCAGTTCTTTCAAGGCAGCTTCCACTTCATCCTTCAACCCATTGGTTCCTCTTCATATGCAACCTCTTGGAATGGTTGGTCATCTACCAATTCTTTCTTGTATAATGACTCTGTGTATTCTTCCCATCTTCTTTTGATGTTTCCTGCATCATTTAATATTTTCCCTGTGGAATCTTTCACAATTGCCACTTGAGGCTTGAATTTTTTCTTCACTTCCTTAAGCTTGAGAAACATAGAGCATGTTCTTCCTTTTTGGTCTTCTGCCTCTTTGCACATGTCATTATAATATTTGTTTTTCTCTTCTTAGGCTGCCTTTTGAAATCTTCTGTTTAGTTCCTTTACTTCATCATGTCTTCCTTTTGCTTTATTGCTTGACATTCAAGGGCAAGTTCCAGCACCTCTTTTGACATGTAATTTGGTCTTTTTTCCTGTCTTTTTAATAACCTTTTGCTTTCTTCATGAATGATGTCTTTTATATCATGCCACAACTCATCTGGTCTCCTATCATTTGTGTCTAATGCATTAAACCTGTTCTTGAGGTGGTCTCTGAATTCAGGTGGGATATACACAAGGTCATACCTTGGCTCTCATAGACTTGTTCTAATTTTCTTCAGCTTCAGTGTAAACTTGCATCGGAGAAGTTGATGGTCTGATCCACAATTGGCACTTGGTCTTGTTCTGACATTTGATATTGTGCTTTTCCATCATCTCTTTCCACATATATAGTCACTTTGGTTCCTGTATGCTAACAACAACAACAATGTTCCATCTGGTGATGTCTATGTGTATAGTCACCATTTATGTTGGTGAAAAAATGTATTTGCAATAAAAAGGTCATTGGTCTGACAAAATTCTATCATGTGATCTCCATCATCATTTCTTTCACCAAGGCCATATTTTCCAACTACTGATTCTTCTTCTTTGTTTCCAGCCATTGCATTCCAGTCACCAGTAATTATCAGTACCTCCTGATTGTATTTCAGATTGCAAAAGCTGGTAGAAATCTTCCCTTTCTTCATTTGTGGCCTTAGTGGTGGGTGCATAAATTTGAATAATAGGCATATTTATTGTCTTCCTTGTAGGCATCTTAGAGAGCACAAAATACCCTGGAGTTTTGTGTTTGCTTAATCTTCCTCCTTTTTTCTATTGCTGTGCTTCTTCTGAGTTGGAGCAAACTTATAGAGTAGTAGCAGGATAAGAACTAAGAGAAGGAGAAAATATTGACTGAAATGGCCAACATTATTTTTAAAGGAAGGAGCAACCTCTACAGGTCCATATCATGAGTTGACAACTTTCCAGCAGGCTTCTGCAGTGCAATTGCTCTCCCAACAGTCTAGTCAGACTATTTACTCACTTTTCCTCTCACCATAAACACTACATGTCCCCCTCTCAGATGATTATTCTGCCTTCTAATAATAAAATGGAAACCCAATTCAAATGGGAACTTCTTCACCTTCCTTTCACAGAATGTACCAACCCTTCTACACATTCTTCACCTCTCGTAAAAGAGACAAAGTCTCCACCTACCTATCATTTCTCACTGCACAGTGGAAACTATCCCTTCTTACTTTCCCATGGAACTTGCTCCTGCACTATGCCTCATTATTATTATGGATTTTTTTTCAGTACTTGGGGGTTGAATCCAGGGCCTCAAACATACTTTGCGAGTGCTCCCCAACTAGGCTGCACCTCCAGCCTATTTTTTATATTTCATTTTGTGTTAGGGTTTCACTAAGTTGCACAGGCTGCCTCTGGCCTTGAACTCTTGATCCTTTTGCCTCAGCCTCCTGAGTTGCCGAGATTATAGGTGAACATCACCCACTCGGCTTATTATTATTAATTTTTATGCAACAAATTGCCCTGTATTGGTTTATTCTCATCATGGTTCAAAGCCTCCCATCTTTCAGCAAATACACAAATCCTTCCTTAGTGCTACACCTCTTTCTAAGATATCCCTCCATTTCTTAATTCCACTTTATGGACAAGCTCTTTGAAAGAGTGATCTATAGTTGCTTACTCCACTCTGTAATATCCTGGTTTTGCCCATCTCATCACACCAAGGCTCCTGACCCACCACCAAAGTAGTTTGTGGTGAAGGGGTGACAGCCCCTTGATGTCCTGTCACCACAGTTAATACTCTTGTCCTTAGACTCCTGTGAGGGCCCACACCTTAGTTTCTACCATTCTTGATGGTTACCTTCTCAGTCTCTTTCACCGGTTCCTTATCTGCTCCATCTTGAAATGTTACTGGCTAGAAAGTTTTCTCTTACACCCTTCCTTTTATCTAATCACTGTTTCTTTTTAAGTGATTTCAACCACAGAATTTTTACAAATTATATATATATTTGTTGAAGATGCCCATATGTGTTTTTCTAGCCTTTGAAAAGAATCTCCAGCTTACCTATCTAATTTGCCTACTTGAAATCTCTGCCTGAATGGTAACAGGTATCTTACCAAAACTAGTCATTTGATTTTACACCCAAATCCTTTAAAGTGTCTCCTTACCATCTTATCTCCCTCAGTCAATGGCCCTACCATTTATCTTGTTGCTCAGTCCAGAAATCATAGTCAACATGTCCCTTCTCTTTCCATTACTCTTTCTATTCTGTGCACCAGTGAGGCTCTGACCACGAAACATATCTCCTAAGTGAGAACTTCCCACCAGCTTCACACTACCACCCTAGTGGAGGCCAACATGGAATTTGTAACAACTCTCCATTTGGTCCTTATTCTCTTCTCCACTTATTCCACATAATTGCCAGAGTGATATTTTAAATGAAGAATCACAGGATGCCCTGGGTAATTCTTTTTTTTTCTCTGCATTTGGAATCAAAATCAACATCCTTACTACTGTCCCAAAGTCCTACCTGACCTGACTTCTACCAGCTGTGAAGCTCTCTCTGCCACTTCTGTCACTAGTCTTTTTTTGCCTTGCTGTACCTGTCATTGTTGGTCAAGACAGCAGTCTTTTTATTGCCTTAGACCTTCTGCCACATGTGCTTTCCTCTGGGTGGACACTTCCTCCATTGGATCTTCATGTGGCTGGCTTCTTCAGTCATTTATATTAGGATCAAACTTAATATTACCAGTGAGGTCTTCCTTGAATACCTAGTTAGATCCTTTTTAACTTCATCTATCCCCATCTGACCCTTTATATGTCACCAGGTTTCATATTTCTTTCGCATAATTATCTCAATATGTTCATGGCTGTGAACATAAATAGAAACTTTAGTGGTACATGGATATAAGTCACCCTCACACACCCCAAATTTCAAGCCTGAATGGAAAACATCTCAGACCCTTTGTTTGGAGACTTCAAGTACTTCAAGAGGAAAGAGCAATAAATGGTTTTAAGACACTTAGTGAAGGGCAAGAGGGAGTGATGTAAGGAATGGAGAGACCCATGTGAGATGTTCTCAGTAGGACTCAGATAATTGATCTGAACCCATTGTTGACTACTAGGCAGTTATTTTTATGGACAATCAGCTGTTTTGCAGGGGATTAGTAGGTCGCTGTGCTTTTAACAACTGTTCAGGTTTTTTGTTTGTTTGTTTATTTTATTTGTATAATGATCTTCAGAGAAACTTACAAAGAAATGGTTAAAATCATCAAGTCTGTCCAACCTATCCTTTTTAGGTGACCTAGGGTAAACTTTTCTCATTATAACACTTAATATTCTGCTCAGGAGTCTTGTGGTCCACCATTTTTTGAACATGTGATGTAGAACCTCAAACTGAGCATGCTCAGGAAAGTGCCGCCTCTACATGTGAAGAGCAATCTTTCCTGTATGTCTATTAATGAGTTTTCTCAATAAAAGCCCCTGGCTTTTTCTGTTTTGGAAGGTACCACTCTTGACAGTTGTGTCCAGCATTCTTCTTCTTGCTGCAAGATAGAAAACTTTGTTTACTATTTTATCTCTTGGCTATGCTTATTGGCTTTGTCCTCACCAAAGGAGGAACCCTTTGCATCAGGTTACAACAGGGCCATGTCTATGGAGTAAATCTCTCTCCCATTCTTTTGCCTTTCTATTTCCATTTCTTGACTCCAACTGAAAATGGGTGGACCTGTGTCCATAAAATGCTGAGATCCCATGGTTCTGATAATATGTGTGAGAGGAGCTGAATGTCTCCCCCAAAGTAGTCTGTAAACAAGGACACAAAGCAATATCCTATTTTGACAGCAAATAATTGGCTGTTGGCCTCAGGTATGTCATACTTATTATGCCCATTTCAAGCATGACTCTGCTTTCAAAATTTTATTAAATGCTGAATACCTGTAGACACTGCACTTAATCTGCCCTGTTGAAGGTTCCCAAATCGAAAACAAAGAAACAATTTTTTGGCCTCTAAGATTAGCTCAGTTGGTAGAGCACTGTGCTGCAGTCTCTGAGGTCCTGAGTTCAATTCCCAGCACCACAAAAATGGGAGAAGGGCCTGGCAATCCACTCCCAAGGCAATCCAGAAACAAACAGCCATTGAAAACTCTACCTGGGTTGCTATGAGTCGGATACCGACTCAACAGCACCTAATAACAACAACAAGATGCTGCTTGCCAAGGGGCATGTTAGTGTTCTGGAAAAGTCCATTTTCCTATCTGAGTGAGCAAAAGAGTATTGCAGCAGGTCAAGCACAACATAACATTAGGCCCTTGGAAGACATCGTGTGTAACACAGTCCATCAGTTCAATATAATGTGGGAATTAATGGATATGCATCAATTGTCCCTGGTGCTGCAGCTCAGAGTGCAGGAATCAGGAAGTAAAACAGTAGAAAAGCAAGAGCAAATAACAAGACTTTAGACATATTACAGGAGACTGCACCTCATTTTTTACTACAGGGCCCACTCAATGATCTCATGTCAACTGCCCCATTTGTGCCCATCTGCAGGCAAGGCCATTCACAAACAAGAAGAGAGAGGCAACCCCGGCTGAGCCCAAAATAGCAGTGTGCACACCTGGAAGGCTCTGAAAGACCATGACCTGTGCAGCCTGGGAAGGCAGCTCCCTGTGAAATGAAGGCTTAGGTTGTAGATTGGTAAAATAGCACATCGAATCTGCAAAAACTCCAGAACAGAAAGAGTAACAATCACAGATAAACTAGGGCTAAAGTAGTGAAGCACTGGGTGATTAGTGCAAACATCTGCATGCAAATATCAGTCAGGTAATTAAGCACTAATTACTGAAAAGCTCTGTTTTCCTGACCTCCTCACCAGCATTCCTCTGTTTATGTGCCTTTAGCTTTGCTGTATTTCTTTCTGTCAGTGTAGTTTTTAGTAGGTCAACGGAGAGGATACAGCACAGGGCTGTGAGTATTGAACAAAACGTCAGGCTTATCTTGGGATTTCCATATAGACAGCTACAGCTATTCTAGCAATTTCTGTAAGCATTGCAGGAAACCTTTTCAATATACTGCACACACACACACACACACACACACACACACATATTCATGTGTCCATTTCCCATAACAACAGCCACATCATAGAATATGCTGGTATGATCATTCCAACTTTGCTCTGCTTAGAAAGCTGATAGAACAAAATCCAAAGAAAAGAAATCAAAGTTACAATTTATTTAGCAAGATCTCCACTACAGAGCTGAGCTGCCTATTACCTTCAAGCAACAATTTCTGCCAAGAACCAGAGACATGAAAGGCAGATCAGGGATGGAGAATCCTTGCTGTAGATAGCTACAATTAGGAAGGTTGAAATGGACTTAAATATGTAATGCTATTGCAGTGGTTCCCACTTGATCCTGCAAAGGCTCTTAGTTGAATCTTAAGCACAAGCTCAATAATGCCCTCAGCTGCTTTGGCTACTTCTCCTCCATTTTAAAATCTGTTTGCCTTTACATGGGGTGAGCTACACTCCCTCACTCTCTCTTGAGCATCTGACATTGAACACTTTTATCACGCTGGGAAATAAGAACACAAACTGAAATCGAGTCGCCCTTTTTCATTATCAATTGCTGTGAAAAACTAGATAGGAAGAACACAGACGAGATTTCCATTGGCACTGAAGAATACAGTGTTTTACTTTTCTACCATAACATAGTAATTTTTATTTTCACCTGTGTATTACTCGTTAGTGTCATGTGTTACTAGGCTATAAAGTCCATGGGTACAAAGACTGAGACTTGCTTGTATTTTACTTCTGTCATCTGAAAGGGCTGGGGGTTAGCTCAGTTGGTAGAGCACTATTCTGCATTATCTAATGGACCCAGGTTCGAACCGGGACACAACAAAGAAGGAAGAAGGTTGTGGCAATCCACACCCAAAGCAATCTTGGAAACAATTAGCCATTGAAAATCCTATGAGGGTCTATATGACTTCATGGCACCTGACAACAACAACATCTGGCAAGTGTCAGGCATATGGCAGGCATACATTACATAGATGATTTGTTTTTAAAAGTTTATTTGGGAAGAGTTCACCAAGGATATGGGTCTCAGTTTGTCTATTAATTGAGTAATAAATTAATTGGGGAAGATTAAGAAGATGGAGGTCAGTTTGGATGCAGTAGTTCAGGTTCATGTCATTAAAAGGTAAAGATAAATTTGAGAGTTTTATTCATTTATTCATATGTGTGTATGCACATGTAGATATTCTATGACTTATGGTGAGGTTATATCTCAGTAAGTTGAAAAATAATAACTCCAGCCATCAGGAGATAAGGATATAGTTCTAAGGAAAACAAATCAAGATGGGGAGAGAGGGCCAGTATGTGTTGGGAGGCTTGCAGGCCATTGCTATGTTAGTTGTGACCAACAGAAGCCTTCCTTCCTCCAAGCTGTCTGGGTGAGCACTGAGGCAAGTGTGGGAGTGATGCAGAGGGCAGTACAAAGGATGTAAGATGGGTGTGCCCCTATGGTTCATGAAAAAGTCACAGCAACATGAATGTGGAGGTAAAGAAGAAATGAGGTCACAGAGAAAAGTTGTGTAGAACTTTGCAGGTTATATTTAGGGCTTTTATTTATTTACTAAGACTGAGAGAGATGTAGCCCAGCAGTGACATGAAACAGGATCCCACTTGGCTGCTATGTTGAGAATACAGGGAAATGTGTTAGTCAGGTTTCCCTAGAGGAACAGAGCCAACTGATCCCATATATAATTTTAAAAGGAGATTTGTTAGATTGCCTAACATAATCAGAGGCTGGATAGTCCCACAATGGCTGTCTGCAGGCTGGAGAGCCAGAGACACAGTGGCTGTTCAATCCAAGAAGCTGAGAGTCTCACAAGAAGAGGGACCAATGATGCCACCTCAGTCTGTGCCTAAAGCCTGAAAAGTCCTGGAAAAGTCACTGATAGGAGTCTGCATTCAAAGGCTGAAGAATCTGGAGTCTCTGGTCCACTGGCTATGGCAACAGCAAGAAAGACACCTTTTCTTTCCTTCTTTCTTTCTTTCTTTCTTTTTTTTTTTTTTCTGGTACTGGGCTTTGAACCCAGGGCCTTGCATGCTTTGCAAGTGTTGTACCGCTAAGCTGCACCCTCAGCCCCCCCCCCTTTTTTTTTTACTTTTTTGAGACAGGGTCTCACTAAATTACACAGACTGGTCTCTGGTCTCAAATCGTCCTGGCTCTGCCTCCCGAGCCACTGGAATTATAGGCTTGTGCCACTGTGCCTGGCTAAAAGACACTTTCTGAAGAAGAATGGAGCTTACAGGAGCAAGCATGCTTCCACTTTTTTTCCCTCCAGGCCCCCAGTCCATTGGACAGCACCATTTACATTCAGGGCAGGTCTCCCTCAGTGCACCGACCCACATGCCAACCATCTCTGGAAGTGCTGGGCACATCCAAAAATGTGCTTTACCAATTTTCTATATGTCTCTCAATCCAGTCAAGGTGACATCCAAGACTAACCATCGCAGATACTAAATACATGAAAACAAACAAAAACAAATAAATAAAAATAAAATAAAACTTGAAATATTTTAGGCCAGTGCGATAACAGCTTGTACTATGGAGGTACTAGAAAGTCATAGGATTCTGGATATATTTTGAAGGCATAACCCACACAAATTTTTATATGTCATGTGAAAACAAAAATAAATAAAACAACCTAGCAACAACAACAACAAAATAAGTCAACTATGACTCAAATGTTTCACTCTTGGCAACAAGAAAGATAAATCTGCTACTGACTGGGAAGATAGGAAAGAATATTGTTGAAATCAATGTATTTGGGATGAGGAATGGGAGAACGATGTGGGGCAATCCACTCCCGAGGCAATCCCAAAACAATCAGCCATCGAAAACCCTGTGAGGGTTGCTATGAGTTGGACAGGACTCCATGACACCTAACAATAACAACAGCAATGGGAAGAGGAAAATATTGGAAGGTCAACTTTGGGCATGTATTGTTTGAGGAGCCTATCAGCATTCCAGGGGGGTAAAGAGTGGGTGGCTGAATGTTTATGTGGGTGTAGAACTTAGGAGAGGAACACTGGCAATATTTTCAGAGTCATCTGCACATAGATCGATGAAACTAGATGTGATCCCTGAGACTAAGGAATGAGTGTTGACAAGAGAAAGCAGGGATCTGGAGGGAAGCCAAAAGTTTAGAGACTGAAATGAGGAGGGAACAGTGACATAGTGGATAAGATCAGAGAAGGAACCATGGGGAGGTAGGGAAGAAAACTGAATGATTAGGGGATCATGGGAGCCAATGGAGGAAACATTTCAAGAATGTCCATGACCAGGCATGTGGAATACGAAGGCCAGGAAGGCCAGGGCTGGTGTGGGGACACATGCAGGTGCCCTCCACACTCAGAGAGGCATTAGATGATCGTGAGTTTGTAGTCAGCCTGGACCACATAATGAGTTTCAGGCCAACCTGAGCTCCACAGTAAGATCTGGTCTCAAAACAAAAACAACAAAAAATGTACTAACTCTAAATAAGGATGAAGACTAAAATGTTGCCATGGTACTTTTCCAGCTTTTCCTCCAGGAATTGTATTCCTCTTATGTGGCTTTTATTCACATTCATGGAGAGTTTACATTTCCTCATTTATATAATTCTCCCTGCATATTATGTATAGAGAAACATAATTCTTTCTTTGCATGCACATATAGATAAGTGTTTTTGAACTATTTGTTAGAAGCATCAACACCCTTTGCTCACAAATAGTTCAGAATGTATTTTTAACAATTATGGCATTCTCTGAAAAAATGGTAGTATAATTAGCAAAACTGGCAAATTGAAGATAAATATATAATGCCCTAATCCCATTAGAATTTTACCAGTTTTTCTCCAAAATATCTTTTATCAAGTGCTTGTTTTCCTAGTCTAGAATCAAATGCATGACCATCTACTGCAACTGGCTGTCATTTGTCTTTTCGTGTCTTTTAGTTTGGAATATTTTCTCAGTCTTTCCCTATCTTTGCTGACATTAATATTTTATGAGATCACATACAGATTATTTTTAGAATTTACCTCCATTTGAATCTGTCTGATGATTTCTTATGGTTAAACTTTTCTTTATATTTATTTTTTAAGGAAAGGTGACACTTTGTAGCCTGTGATGTCCTCAGACTGGTGAACCTTTTGCCTCCACCTCCTAAGTGCTGAGATTGTAGGTGTGTACCACCATGTCTGACTTTCCTCATGATTAGATTCTGCATTTTTGGCAGGATTATCATCAGATTATATTATGTCCTTCTCAGAGGCTCATAATGTCAGTTTTCCCCAGTACTGGTGATGTGAGTTTTAATAGCTTTATTACCGTGTTTTCCAGGTTTCTCTATAATGCAGTTAATATTTTTCTTTTTTAGTAACATGTGGAAATATAATCTGAGACATGAAAATATCCAGTTCCACCTTAAAGTTTTACTTGTAAATTTTAAGACACACCGGTAATTTCTTAACCCAAGTATTCTGTTTTTATTCATTAACTAATACTCTCCTATAAGGAAAAACTTACCATTTTCATTATTTATTATATGATTGTTTTGCTTCATTATGTGTGGATATTATCATGAATATGTTTTTGAAACAATTCAATGGGTGATAATCCATTACTATAATTATTTTTATACTCAGAGTCCCAGAATTGGCCAGGGCAATCTATTCATGTTAGCTTCTGCGACCCTTGTTGCATCCTCCATCAACTTTTTAGCCCTTCCCCATTTTCTAGTGTAGTCAGATGTTCTGGAGCTGGGTGCAATGGCTCACACTTGTAATCCTAGTGACTCAGGAGAGGGAGGCAGGAAGATCTCAAGGTTGAAGTCAGAAGCAGCCTGCTAACTTTGCAAAACCCTGGCTCAAGATAAAAAATTAAAAAGGGTGTTGGGGATGCAACTCAGTAGTAGAACACTTACAAAACATGTGCAGTGCCGTGGGTTCAACACCTCAGTACCAGGAAAAAAGGAAGATATCCTAGGATATTACGGAATTTACTTGTTGAAACTGTGCCATTTTACCAGTGTAACAGGGATCCTGAAAGAAAGAACATTAAAGAATTAAATTCTCTAGGAAATCTCCAACTGGGGATGAGAATATCCTGCAGCCTTGGTGCCAGGAGAGTACCTCCCTCCCCAGAAGAGGCTCCTCATAGTTCTGATAATTTATCTCACAACAAAATCTTCAAACACTATTTCCTGGCTTTTGTTTAATCTTTTCTATAAAATCATAACATCGGTAAAGGAAGGGCAAAGAGAAACAGAGAAAATGTGTCTTCCCAGTTCTGGTCAAAACTGTAAATAAACCATTTCTCTTGTTAATGCCTATCTTTTGGTGTTTTGGTAAGGTGGGAAGCTACGGACACTCTGGGTGCTGGTAACAATTTTTGGTGAGCCAGCCAGGAGTAAGAGCTCCTTGATAGCCACTCTTGTGGTAGGAATAGTGGGAAATGGTCAACAGCTGCTGAGATCCCAGGATATTCCCCTCTTTCCCAGTATGGCATTGGCATTTATCACATCAGTAAAGTGAAAAAGGGGAAATATGTTGACTTTTAACTGGGTCTTGTTTAAAGAGTACTCAGTTTTTTGGTTTTATGGTTTCATTCTTTCTATTGTTGGTACTGATTTGCAAAGAAATTCTGAGAGGAACTATATGTCTTTGAATTTTCTGCCATTTTGGTGGATCTTTCGAGCAATTTGAATATGGCTGTAGGATAAATATTCTATGTCAGGGGATTACAACCATTTTATTGTATGATAAGAAAGTCTAGATTCTAGCAGTTACTGTGGGATAACCACCCCTGGGTGTGCAGGGTAATCAATTTGAGCTTTTTGTCATTTAGGTTCTATAAACTTTATCTTAATAACTAGCTGGGAAGGGATCTGAGAAACAGAGAAACCAGTGCTTTTTGAGGTTGCATAAGAATGAGTATAGGCCAAAACTTCATCTCCCCCTGTAATTCCTGAAAATAGCAGACTAGAATAGCTATTGATGCCTTATGCAGTTCTTTAGCCTTATCTTATGCACACTAAAAGTTGCTAGTTTTTGCTTGCTTAATTTAAAAACATGTGTGTGTATGTGTGTGTACATGCTCACATACGCTATGCATATGTATATGTATATGTAACTCTTAAATTACAATTATAGAGTCTCCATCTCTCTCTTCTGTCTCTCTGTGTCTCTCTCTGCCTCTCTACCGACGCCCCCCCCATCAGTTTTCTTTTTATTGTGTTCGGCCTAAAACAGTTTTTTTTCCACAGAATCTTTGCCTCAAAGTCAGTCCAATTGAAATGCAGATGAAACTCCCTTGGGACTGAAAAAAAAAAAAAAAGAGAGAAAGAGAAATTTTAAAAATAAATTCTAGGTAATACTATAAGATTTACAACAAAATTTAGAATAAATTAGCATAAACAGGTGATCTTTACCTTACTCTGTCATAAATCTAATTTAGATTAGACTTTCTGTTTATGGACTCTGTTGATTTGTTTTACCACTCTGCTTTATTTTATAAATTCAGATGCTCTTAAAATTCAAAAATCTATTAAAATTATATATTTGGAGGCTGGGCATGGTGGAACTTGCCTGCAATCCTAGTAACACAGCAGGCAGAGGCAGGAGGATCACAGGTTTGAGGCTGGACAGCCTACGTAACTTTGCAAGACCCTGTCTCAACATAAAAACTAAAAAAGGAGATTGAGGTGTAGTTCAATGGTAGAGAGGTTGCAAAGTGTGTATGAAGTCCTAGGTTCACCCACCCAGTACTACAGAAACAAATGATATATTTGAGTGTGTCTGATATCTAAATATACTTCATAAAAATTAATATATAAAAACATTTTGGTGAGCCATTAGGAGCTATCAGATCTTCTAATAATTTTAAAACAAGTATTTTAAAGAGACAATAATACCTGAAAATAAAAATTTGTTCTGTCTAATATAAGCCAATGATTGAGAGGAAATAGACTTTCTGTAATGTATTAAGGGTGATTCAGTTAATATTTAAGTCATAAAATAGTCACAATACATAATTGTTACTTCTTTAAAATTTTTGTTTTGGATTTATAAAGATGGTTGACCCACACAGCATGTATGTATATACAGGTTTGTATACAAACACACCTCTCTCTGTATGTTTCTATAAAAATCATGTATATATTATGTATATGTATATATGTATATATGTATATACATATATATATGTTTTTCAAAGGTCTTTATATAAATCTGCATGATATACAATTTCTTCTTTATGATGATTACAATGGATGCCAGCCACTATAAACAAAAACATTCAGGATTTGGGTAAGCTTATATATTACTCTGCATACAATAGAAAATAGGCCTATGTTATTAAATTTTACAAAGACAAGAGATGGAGGATATTTTACATCTGAGAATAGCTTATTAATTAAAATGTAACTTCATCGGTTGCTCACAAAAATTTCCAAATGGTTTTGTACTTGATAAATTTAAAATGTAAATTTAAAAGGTAAGAAGATAAAATTTAAAAGACTGGGTTGCTTTTAGGCTTTGCTCCATGTGAGAATGTGGAGCATATATATATATATATATATATATATATATATATATATATATATAGTAGATGTTAAGATGGAGTGCTTTTGCTTTTGGGATGTTCAGCATTAATTCATTGGGTTGCCTCTTGGCATTGGTTCCTTGCTGATGGGTATTATTGACTATTTTGCTGTAAGGTTAAATATTTTAACATCTGGTTTGCGATGTACATTTAGATATAATTATAAATGTACGTAAAATTAGTAAGCCAGAACCAGTGTTGTTTATAATAAACAATATTAGATATAGATCTTCTGTGTTCATTGGATCATTGAGCTAGTTATGATGTACCAGTGATGTAAAAAAATGTATACATATTTAAGAGATGCTATCTAGGTATTACTTTTTGAAATTGAATTGAATTACAGTAGCAGTGTATAGCATGACTTTTTCTCAAAAGATTCCATTAATCAAATGAATGCTAGTGCCACCAAGCATATGACACGTTCTTAAAACAGAAAGCTAGAAACTTTTTTCCCAAGATGTATATGCATTTTTGGCACTTTCTGAACATATATGGATCTATCTACCTCTCTCTCTCTCTCTCTCTCTCTCTCTCTCTCCCTCTCATTCTCTCTCTTCATATATATATATATATATATATATATATATATATATATTCTTATGATATATGTAGTATAATGCTATATATCCATCTATATATGAATATGTTGTTGTTGTTGTTGTTAGGTGCTGTCGAGTCGGTATCCAACTCATAGCGACCCTCATAGGGTTTTCAATGGCTGACTGTTTCAGGATTGCCTCAGGAGTGGTACTGGGAATTGAACTCGGGACCTCAGAGACTGCAGCACAGTGCTCTACCAACTGAGCTAAATCCCAGCCTGATATATGAATATATGTCTCAATAAGTTTCTGACAGATACATGATGATGTCATTAGAAATTTTTGTTCATGGTTTTAAGATTTTCAGATGTTTTTATACAAATGCATACAGTTCTTCATAAGACAAAGAATCTCCATGTTGTCAAATAACACTGATAAAAAAGGATTTAAAATCAGCTTAGACTTTTCAGAACCCAGATAAGTTTTTCATGAATATAGAGTGCTTACATCTATAGTTTATCTGGAATATAGATACAAATGTGTGTGTTTGTATGTGTGTGTGTGTGTGTGTGTGTGTGTGTGTGTGTGTGTGTGTGTGTACATATACACTAATTGGTCACCAAATATTTAGAAATCTTCAAATAAAGTTATACTTTAAGTTCAAACATAAATTCTAAAGAGTTTATAATTGTTTAAAATATATTATTGAAATTCTTAAACTCAAAAGTCTGGTTTTGTTTGGTCTTCTTTTTCCTTATCTCAAGCACAAAGAAAAATAAATGGAAAGAAAAAGCACATAAAACAGATGATTTTAACACTAATAGCGTATATCTGTATATATACTGAGGAGGGTAGTGTGAATTGGAATTTTTCCAAAACTGCATTCTCAGAAAATGATCATTATTTGGCATACTAGTTTCCTGGAAAGCCTCATCCCAAGACTTATCTTCATTTGGTCTGACTCAGAGCTGAATTGGGCAAATACCCTTTTTGCTCAGAGGTATTTAATAAAAAGAATCAGCACCAACTGTTTGCCACTGCAGATACCTGAGAAGGTGAAAACAGTTAGGGCAAATAATAAGCTCACCTCAAGATTTTTTTGTTTGTTTGTTTGGGAATAATATATCAAATACCAGTATGAGGCTCTGAAAAGCTCAGACTCCTGGAAAATTAAATTCTAAAAATTGACTCCTGGAAAACTTAAGTCTGGATTCCTTGAAATCTAGAAATGTAGAAAGTCACATCCACCTTTATGATGTGAATGAAGACCTGATAAGGACCTGAGCTTTCATCTCCAGCTGACCTTCAGGCAGAAAATAAAGGGAATTCAAAGGTGTAAACTGCCTGAGTGAGGCAGTCTGGCCCCAACACACACACACACACACACACACACACACACACACACACACACACACCACTACAGCAAAAACTGTGAGGTTTACTGTTTTCTGAAATTGAAGGAAATCTCAGCTTATTCGGTAAATGATCAGTAAACTAACCAGTGTTGTCAGAAGTCACACACACACAAAAAGAGAGAGTTCAGGTTTTACAGAATTAATTCAGGTAAGTTTCTAGCTAAATAAATCTACTAATAATAACAAAAGCAGCAAGCATCAACAATATATCCTGAAGAACAGGGAGAATACAATAAATTATATCCTTTCCTTCTTATTATATGTTACAGCTAATATTATGTTAGCATATTATTTTAAAAGTCTACTTTTCAAAAAAAGAAAAAGGTAAGAGACATGCAAAAAATGTATATGGATGATGTATAGGAAAAATAACAATCTGTAAAGACTGCCTTTAAATAGCCTAGATGTTAATCTCATTTGATAGAGACCTTGAATATTTTAATATGTTCAGAAAATTCAAGAAACTATATCAGAAGAATTAAAGCAGGTATGAGCACACCATCTCACCAAATAGAGTACATAAATAAACAGAGAAATTACAAAAAAGAATGAAACAAAAATTCTAGAGTTGAAAAGTCAAATAACTGAAAAGGAAAACTCACTCCAGAGACTGAACAGCAATTCTAAGCAGGCAGAATAGATAATCAGCAGGATATAAGAAAAATAAGTTCTGATTTTACAGTCTGGAAGCAGTGATGAACAACGAATCATGGACAACAGATCCGAAAACACATGAAAAAACCAAGACGTCAGCATTGAATGTGTAAATAGAAAATTCCATAATAATAGCTGAAGACTTCAATACTCCACTTTCCATTATGGGTGGAATAACCACACAGAAGATGGAAAACTAGACAGAAGACAGAATATCTGCACACAAATCTAACAGATATCTATACTATATTCCACTTAACTGCAGGAAAAAAATCTTTACACATATACAGGAACATTCCTCAGAATAGACCATATGCTAAGTGAGATGGCAAATCTCAATAAACTTAACAGAATTGAAATTATAAAAGGATATTCTCTGACCACAGAGTGAAGGGATCAGAAATAAAGAAGGTAACTTGGAAAAGTAATGAATATAAAGAATTGAATACATTCATAAATATTCAATGGCGAAATAATTAATCATAGAGGTAATTAAAACATACATGAGATTTAATAAAACAAAATAACAAATAAAAACAAAAGCACACACCGTGTACAGTGATGCACACCTGTAATCCCAGTGACTCAAGAGGCCGAGGCAGGAGTATTCCAAGTTCTAGGACAGAAGCAGTCTGAATAATTTATTGAGACCCTGTCTCAAAATACAAAGTGAAACATAGGCTAAGGGTATAGCTCAGTGCTTGAGGGTTTACAAAAAAGTGTGTGTGAGAGGTCCTGGTTTCAATTCCCGAGTATTGCAAAAGAAAAAAAAAGCACATCATACAAAAACTTGTAGGATATACCTAAAGAAGTGCTCAAAGGGAATTATAGCTGTGATCATGTATATTAAAAATGAACAGAGATCAAATCATAATCTAGCCATACATACACCTCAAGAATCTAGAAAAAGAAAAGAAAACATAAAACAAGATGCAGTAAAGAAATAATAATGAGAATAGAAATCAACTAAATAGACATGAGAAAAACAAGAGAAAACTCAAAAAAAAAAAGAAGAGCTGGTTCTTAGGAAAGATTAATATCACTGACAAAACTTTAGCAAGACTGAGAGGAAGAAAGGGCTCAAATTACTTAAATAAGGAATGAAAGAGAAGATATTAATTTTGACTTTATAAAATGAAAAAAACATATAAGGGAATACTGATCATAAGCACACA
>VMDO01001571.1:94514-126932 GCA_007922755.1 Pedetes capensis
CTGTCAAGTTGGTATCCGACTCATAGCGACCCTCTGTACAACAGGGGAAACACTATTGTCAGTGCTTCTCTGCTGTTCATAGGGTTTTCAATGGCAGATTGATTTTTGGGAGGGGGTTGCCAGGTCCTTCTCCCAAGCCTACAGCTTCTGGTGTTCCCAGGCGGTCTCCCATCCAGGTACTAACCAGGCCCGACCCTGCATAGCTTCCGAGATCTGACGGGATCGGATGCCACAGGGCTACAGCTGCAGGCAAGCACATATAGACATACATATATATGAGAATGATTGATTATATACAAATCTATATGCCTTTCATATATTTTCTTCCATCATATTTTCTGGGATACCTCAGTATGGTACAATGTTAAATAAAATAGAATGGCTTGCACACCTTGACCTCAATCTTCAAAAGAGAAGTCAGTTTTTAACATTATATAAAATGTTAGTTTTAGATGTTTTAAAATATTTTTTAATACACTCAAGAAATTCTCTTACTAGTTGACTGGGAATTTTATTTTTAGAAACCATAAATGGGTGCTGAATTTTGTGAAATCTCCATCTCTTGAGATGATCATGCTTTGAAAATTTTAATCTATTAATATTACAAATAATATTGATATTCTATTGTTAAATCTGCTGGAGTTTAGCTCGGTTGGAAGAATGCTGCCCTGCAGCTCTCTGAAACCCTTGGTTTGATCCCCAGCACCACAAAAATGGGAGAAGGACCTGGCAACCATTCCCAATAATAATTCTCAGCAATAATTCTCACTCGATTATTACATATGACAATTTAAAAATACTTACTGTTTTGATATGCTTATATTTTCTAAGGGTATTTGTTGCTACTCTCATAAGAAATACTAGTCTATACTTTTTCTTTCTTTAAAATATTGTCTGGAGCTGGGTGCAGTGGCGCACACCAGTAATCCCAGCAGCTTGGGAGGCAGAGGCAGGAGGATCTCAAACTCGAGACCAGAGGTAGTCTGCGTAACTTAGCGAGACCTTGTCTCAAAAAGTAAAAAAAAAAAATGGGCTGGGGGTGCAGCTCAGTGGTCCAGCACTTGCAAAGCATGCAGGCGCAAGGCCCTGGGTTGAACCCCCAGTACCACCAAAAAAAATAAAAAATTGTCTGGTTTGGTATTACAGTAATGCTATCCTGGGGAAATATTTCCTACTCAAATCTGAAACTCTATTTATGATTTTCTGTATTTCTTAAGTATTCAGTGAATTAAATAATAAAGCCTGGAATTGTCTTGGAAGAAGGTTTAGAACATCAATTCCTTCAAAGACATGGAGGACTCTTCCTAAGTATGTGATGACTGTTTCCAACGAAATTTTTCATTTTATTTAAGCTTCTAAATTTATTGACAAGAAATTATTCATTTTTTTTCCTTTCTTGATACCTTATTAATATCTGCAATATTGATACTGATTCATTTTTTCACATCTAATATTGGTGGGGTTTTTTATTCCTGACATTTCTATATGGATTTTTATCAATTTTATTAATCTGTTAAAGAAGTATCTCCTCATTTAATTGCTATTATGCTGCTGCTTTCTATTTCATTGATTTTCACTCTTGATTATTCCCATTCTTCTGTATAATCTACTCTTGTTCTATATCCTTAAGATGGGAATACAGATCATGGACTTGAGAACTTACCTTCTTGTATATTTTCACTGAATGACTTAAATTTTTCACTAAGCACTATTTTAAACTGCTCAAATATTTTGATATCCTATGATTTCATTCTCAATTTAAAATAATTTCTTTTCTCCTTTGATTTATCTATTGATCTATGGGTTATTTATAAGTGTACTTTTAAGTTCTAAATATTTGTGGATTATTTATATATTTTTCTGCTCTTGATATTTTTGTTGCTGTTGTTATTGTTGAGTTTTGTTGCAGCTTGATCACTTAATGTGATCCCTATTTTTTAATTCTTTAAACATTGTTTTAGTGTACAGAATGTTGCCTAATTTGATGAAGTTTCCACATGCTCTTGAAAATACCTAGTTTACAGTTGTATGGTAGGATTTTATATAATGTCATTTATGTTTAATTTGTCCAGGTTTGCTGTATTCTTACTGATTTTTCTATCTAGTAATCATATGAATTACTGAAGAAAAGGAGTTGAGTTTTTCTAGCTATTATTGAGGATTTGTTTGCCATTATTGTTATTGTTGTTGTCATTATTGTTCTTTGTTCTTGTTTTTAATTTTTAATCTATTAATTCTGATTTTATTTTGCCACCATTTTATATTTTCAACTTTCCTGCATTCTTTGGAGCACTTAGGGTTTTACTCTTTTTTAATAACATTTTTTCCATATCCATTATTGGCTTATTAGTTATATTGGTAATGGCCACTGTAGAGTTTGTGAGATGCACTTTTAATGATCACAATTTACCTATAATTAATAAAATGCCTTCCCATGCATGATATCTTTCTCTTCCCCCTGCCCTGTTCTTTGTTTTTATGTTTTACTTTCTACTTTTACATGTGCTAGAAATATTTTCATATGGATGTGTGTGAGTGGATGTGTGTAATGAGTTTATACTGTCATTGTATAAATATACTGTGCTATAAATACAAATACTTTGAAATTTTTAAATGGTTAGTTATCTGTCAAGGATATTGAATAAAATAAAAATTTGTTTTCCACATATTTATCATGTCCAGAATGCATTTATCTTTCACATAGGTCCAAATTTCCATTGGGTATCACTTTTATTCTCTAGGTTAAATTTCTTCTAACATTTTTTTCAGTGAAGCTCTGCTGGACATGAAGTGGTTCTCATTGTGGGTGTCTAAAAACACCATTAGGACTGGGGTGTAGCTCACAGGCCTCGGTTCCATCCCCAGAACCACAAACAAAGAAATAAACAAGTTCTTTATTATGTTTTTAATTTTGAAAGCTATTCTCCTTGGAAAAGAATTCTAGATGCACAGACTCTTTTTTCCCTCTCTTTAGTACCTTAAAGATGTTTTTACACAGAGTTTAGACTTCCAATTTCTGACAAGAAATCTGCTTGTTTTTGGTCCTCTGTGTATATGTTTCTTTACTCTTTGATTGCTTTTTTCTCTTTAGTCCTTACTGTAAGTCATTTGATGATCATGTGCTTTTGTGTGACTATTTTTATGTTTATTTTGCCTAAGTTCATTGAGCGTCTTAGAGCTGTAAGTTTGTAGTTTTGATCAAATTTTGAAAACTTTTGGCCATTACTACTTCAAATAATTTTCCTGTGTTCCATTTTCTTCCCTGTCTTTTCAGAAATCCTGTGACACATATGCCAATCTGCTGGATGCTGCTCCTTGTGTCTCTAAAAGTCTCTCTGTGTGTGTATGTATGTGTATATATGTGTGTGTGTATATATATACACACACACACATACACATATGTATACATACACACACATATATACATATATATGTACACATACACACATATATACACATATATACATATACATATATGTGTGTATATATATGCATATACATATATATGTATATATATATGCATACACACACACACACACACACACACACACACACACACCCCTCCCTGTATTTTATTGTGCTGGTGTTTGTTGTTAGGTGCTGTGGAGTCAGGTCCAACTAATAGTGACCCTGTGTACAACAGAATGAAATGCTCCCAACACTGTGCCATTCCTGGCACTATGTCCGTGCTTCTCTGCTATTGATAGGGTTTTCAATGGTTGATTGTTTCAGGATTGTTTTGGGAGTGTGCTATCAGGTCCTTCCCCTATTTTTGCAGTGCTGTGAATTGAGCCCAGCACCTCAGGGCCCTCAGAGCTAAACCCTAGCAGTTTCTATTCCATGTCTTTAAGTCTACTGATCTTTTCTTTTGTACTATTAAATCAGCTCTTAATCTCCCATTTCTTTCATATATACTTTTTATCTCTTGAAAGAAGCTCTATTAAATTGCTTTTATATCTTTCATTCATCTCCATTATGATTGTATTTTCCTCTACATTCCTGGACATACACCATATATATATGTGTGTGTGTGTGTGTGTGTGTGTGTGTGTGTGTGTGTCTGTGTCTGTGTGTCTGTGTATATATATATACACAGACACACACATATATATGCACACACATATATGTATATATACATATATACATATATATGTATATATACATATATATACACATACACACACACGGGCTGTTTCTACATCTTTGATTGCTGAGTCCACTGTGCCTTGAATCTATTGGTATGACTCTATTAATTGAATTTTTCTTGGTACTGAGTTCTAATTTCCTGTTTTTATTTCCTAACGAAGGCTCCTGTGCCACCTGAAGTGTGTTTTAAATGAATTTGTATGCTTTTCTCCTTTTGATCTATATGTTATGTTCATCTGATTCCCAGGCTTGGTTAACAAAATCCTCAAATAGAGGAGAGGTCAAATTCTGCCTCCCCTACAATGACTACTCTACCTCACTTCCCCACCAGCAATACACAATTGATCCACTGTCTCCACATCCTCTCTAGCATTCAATACTGTCACTGGGTCTTTATTTATTTTCCCCTTTCTGATGGCTGTATGGTATGTCATGGATTTGAGTGTCTTTACTGACTAATGATGTTGAGTATTTTTTTTTCCTGTGCTTATCTGCCACCTTTATATCCTCTTCAGTGAGGTCTCTATGCTGTTTGCTTACCTTTATAATTGGGTTGTTTATCTTACTGTTGAACTTTGCATTCTTTCCCCGAATACAATCCATTGTTGGATCCATGGTTCTCAAATGTTTTCTCCCTGTATGTGGTTTGCCTTTTTCTCTTCTTTATGTGGCTTTTCATAGAACAAAAACAGTTCATTTTAACCAAATTTATCTATTTTTCTATTTCACAGATCATGCAATATTAAGAAAGCTTAGTGCGAGATATTAAATATTCCCCCCCCCAAGTCCTACATTCTACATTGAAGTTCAAGATCTTTTTGAGACAATTTTTGTGTAAGAGGTTTTGCCCACTGATGTTCAACTGTTTCGGTATCATGCACTAAAAGGCCTAAACTTCTTCTACTCAATTTCTTAGATATCATTGTCAAAACTAAGTTTGACATATTTCTATGGTTTAATTTCTGAGTTCTTTATTCCATCAATTGATGTGTCTGTCCTTCTGCCAATACCACATTGTTTTGATTATCATAGGTGTAAAATACATCAGAGTTACTTCACTTTATTCTATTTTGTCATGGTGTTTTTAGTATTCTAGAACCAATGCCTTCCTATATACATTTTAGAACAGATTATCTGTCTGTGAGAAAGCTTGTTGGGATTCAGATGAGAATTATGTTAAGCCTATACTTCAATTTAAAGAATATTGACCTCTACTATATTGAGTCCTCCAATCCAGGAACACAGTAGATATCTCCATTAATTTAGGTCTTGTTTTATTTCTTTGATTTTGTAATTTTCAAGGACACATGTCCTGTACATGTTTTATTAGCTGTATGCCTAAATATTTCATCTTCTTTGTAGAAATTGTAAAAGTTATTGTGTTTTTAACTGATTTCCATAATATTGTTATATTGAAATATAAATTCACTGCATGCCAATATTATATAATATAAACTTATTGAATTTACATATTAGTTTTAAGAATGTTTTTGTAGATTCTTCATGATGTTCCTCAGATAAAGTCGTCATCAGTAATTAAGGACAGTTTCTTTTGTTTTTATTTCCAAATTTGTACGTGTTTTTTCCTGTAATTGCCCTAGCAGAGCACTCAGTGCTGTGTTGAATAAAACATCCTTGCCTTATTCCTAACATTAGAAGGAAAAAGCCAGTCTTTCACCATTAGATGTGGTATCAGCTGTTGTTGTTGTTAGATGCTGTCGAGTCGGGTCTGACTCATAGTGACCCTACTTACAGGGTTTTCAATGGCTGATTGTTTTGGGATTGCCTCCGGGGTGGATTGCCAAGTCCTTCTCCCATTTTTGCAGTGCTGGGAATTGAACGTGAGACCTCTGAGACTGCAGAGCAGTGCTCTTACCAATTGAGCTAAATTCCAGCCTTGTATTAGCTGTAGAGGTTGTATAAATAGGCCTTTGAACATTTTTAAGAATTCCATATTGATTTATTTGCAATGTTTTCGGTATATTATTTTGCTTAGCTTTCTTGGTAGTTACTCTAATTATTACAATTGTTGTTGTTGTTGTTAGGTGTCGTCGAGTCAGTATTCGACTCATAGCGACCCTCATAGGATTTTCAATGGCTGTTTCGGGATTGCCTTGGGAATGGATTGCCAGGTCCTTCTCCTGTTTTTGCGGTGCTGGGAATTGAACTCAGGACCTCAGAGACTGCAGCGCAGCACTCTACCAACTGAGCTAAATCCCAGCCCCAAGTATTACAATAGACATATGTAATTCTTCATAATTTACTAATATTGATACCTTATAGCTGTGGGTGAAGTGCAGAAATTCATGAGTCCATATTATTTATGTCCAGTTTTTTACCCAGGTTGATGTCCTCTTTTCCTCTCTGATGTTACCATTTTACTTTCTGTTTTAGAGAATTTTCTTTAGCCAGTTGTTATGGTTTGGACCTAAATTGTCCCCCAAAGGTCATGATATTTTGTCCCTAGCTGATGACACTGTCCTGGGAGGTTATGAAATGTTGAGAGGTGGGTCTTAACTTTGCAGAAGTGATGTCACTAGGGACGGGTCTTTGGAGATCCTTCAGCCCCCACCCCCAAAGATCAAGTCTTGCTCTCTGTTCCTGGTCTGCCAAACCAAGAAATCATTTACCACAGCTCCCACCACCACTTCTGTCACCACGCCTGCCCTGCCACCATTATGTATTTATTCCCTGTGAGCTCCCAGTAAATCTCTTCCCCCATGCATTTGTTTGGGCTGGTTTTTCTACTATGATGACAATAGTTGACTAATACATTCTTTATATTTTTTGAGGGATACAAGTGTTCTACCACTGAGCCACACCCCCTGCGCCTGTCCTATTTTTTTCTTTTTTTGAGAGAGGGGCTCATTGAGATGTGCAGGCTGCCTCTGGCCTTGAACTCCTCATCCTTCTGCCTCTGTCTCCTAAGGCCCTGGGATGACCTGTGTGTCATGGTGCACAGCTCTTTAGTCATTCTTGATGGAAGGTTTGCTAGTGAAAAATACTCTTACTTTTCCTGAATTTGAACATTTATTTCTTCTAAACAAAGATATCTCTTTTCTCCTGGTACAGGATTCATACTTGACAGTAATTTCTTTCAATACTTGAAAAGTAGTGTGTCACATCCTTCTGACCTTTATAGTTTCAGATTTTAAAAAATTCCACTGTTTCCCAGTGACTCAGGAGGCAGAGGCAAGAGGTTCATAGGTTTGAGGCCAGAAGCCACCTGTGTTACTTAGGGAGAACTTGTTTCAAGATATAAAGAAAATAAAGTGGACTGGGGGTGCAGCCTAGTGGTAGAGTGCTTGGAAAGTATGTGGGAGGCCCTGGGTTCAGTCCCCCAGTACCATAAAATTAATCAATCAATCAATCAATCAATTAATTAATTAATTTCCACCACCATTTAAATTGCTTTTCTGCTATGGGTAAGGTGTCTTTCTCTTTGGCTACTTTTGAGATTTTTAAATTTTTCTTTAAGTTTTAGAAGTTTATTGTATGTCATGGGATGGATTTGAGTGGATTTTCCTTTCCTTTCCTTTCTTTTCTTCTTTTTTCCTTATTCCTTCCCCCACCTCCATTTATCCTATTTGAATTTCACCCAGCTTCTGGAATCTGTGAGTTTATATCTCCATTTCTTTGTCATAATTTAGGATGTTTTCGGTCATTATATGATTACGTTTTCAGTGTTATGAACACTTCTTTTTCTGAGTCTTCAATGATACTAATGTAAGTTCTCTTGTTAATGTCACACAGGGCCCTGGATATTTGCTCATTTTGTTTTTCCATCTATTTTCTCTATGCTGTCCATAGATATATTGTATCTATTTGTTCTAAAATTTACAGATTCTATCCTATGTCACCTCCACTCTACTATTAGCCAATCCATCAATTATTTTACTTCATTTATTGTAGTTTTTGGTTTAATAATTTCAGTTTAGTTAGTTTTTGTTAACTTCTATCCCTTTACTGAAAATTTCTGTTTGTTCATTTGTTTCTAAGGGATTTAAAATTGTTTTTTCAAGTAGTTTTATAGCGTTTGCTATAAAATCCTTTTCAGATAGTTCCCAAATCTGATTTTTCCATATTGTCATTTTTTGATTAATTTTTTTCTCCTCCCAGTCATGATTTTCCTATCCCAGACTTTGGAAACAGTATTGTACTTCCTTCTCAAACAACTCCTTGCTAGGGTGCAGTTTAAGGACATGACGGGTGGGTGTATTCCCCTTCCCTTTATGCTCATCATTGCTGCTCCAGCAAAAGTGGGAGACTGGCCACAGATGGGTGGAGAGGAAGTTCAGATTCTCCTTAGCCCACCTTCCCACACACACACACACCTTGCCTTCCCAGGGAAAGTGAGCACCGGCATGGACTGCATCGTCCTTGAGGGAGGGTGTGTTCAGTCTCTGGCCAGGTCTCACTGATACCATGCAGGGGGGAAGCTGAGGACTGACTGATAGCAGGGATGGGGTAGGGCAAAGACATGTCCACCACCTCCATCTCCCCAACCTGTTCTCTTCCTTGGTGCTGAGGTGAGCATGTCCAGCTTCCTGCCGAGCCCTGCTGACCTGAGGGAGACGGAAGCCAGGAGTAGAGTGGTGGTCAGCCTCCATCATGTTCACCTCCTGGGCTACAGGTGGACCTCACTGCCCAGGTGAGGGAATCAAGATGCCTGACTCGCCTGGGAGGTGGGATGGGTGGCAGAGCCCTGCTTCCCCATAGATGGGAGGGTGAGTAGGAGATAAGATCCACTCTCAGCCCAGCCGGAATGACGGGGCATGAGAGGGTCGTTGCTGGCTGAGGTTGGCAAATACTGTGAAAGGACTTCTCTGTTTGATTTGCCCCTCTTTCCCCAGTCTCTGGCTAAGGGAACAAGCTTTCCTTGGGCCTTGCCTGGTCCTGCTGGGGTTTCTGGCTGGGGATTCTACAGGGCCATTTCTAGGACACATGGGAGACAAAAAAGAACCCAGAGAAGTGGTTCCTGCATCTTTTCTGCAGGCCAGCTGTAGCACTGTGGCATCTGATCCCGTCAGATCTCAGAAGCTAAGCAGGGTTGGACCTGGTTAGTACTTGGATGAGAAACCGCCTGGGAACAACAGGTGCTGTAGGCTTGAGAGAAGGACCCAACAACACACTCCCAAAAAGCAATCTGATGGCACCTAACAACCAGAGTCCCCTAGGAAATTTGCCTTCCTTCTCTGTGCTTGTTTGGGATGTTGTATCTGCATCTTGCAGATTCCATAAGGACCAGGACACTCCATTGTTGAGAAGCCCAAGCCAACATGGACCTTTCGAACACTCTCCTGTGAACAGGAAGACATCAGGGCTAGGAGTGATCAGGATGCACATTTCATTCAAGACTAAAAGTTCCTAATTTGACTGACAAAGAGGCAGCAGGAAAATAAGCTCCTGATTAATCATTGCAGTGTAAACAGAGGGAAGTGTAAGTCAAGAGCAAAGGCAGGCATGGGAACAAATTGACTGACAAGTCCATGGACCAAAAGGCCAATGAAAATAAAACTAATCTAATCTGGCAGATAGAAGTGGGAGAGGTGGTTATTGCTATAGGGGTTACTGTGAGTGTGGAGCTTAGGGGGGATTTCTAGGAAAGTAATTATGTTCTGTTTCCTGACTAGAGTGCTGCAGACACAAACATTTTATATTATGTAAATGATATCCAATTGAAAGCTTATAGGACAGTCCACTAGAGAGGGGGAGTCTGTATGTGAAGAAAGAATGGAATCTTAAGAAAATGACATCACCTTTCCTGGAAGCAGTGATAATTTGCTCTTCTTGGAGTTTGAAATTACACAGAAGTGTTTAGATCCCTTTTTGAGAATAAAATGATCCATATTTTAAATCCCCTTCCCCCAAATCTCATTTCAAATAAATTTTAAAAAATCAAATGGTAGTTGCAGATCCTAATTTGTAACTCTGAATTGTTTTTTATAAATCACGTTCTTCAAGGTTAGAAAACTCAGGAAAAGGAAAAAGGAAATTATAACCTATCATTGTGATTTAGTTCCAATTATTCCAAAGAATTAGAAAAAAAGAAATTACAATCTATCTTTCATATTTAATTGTCTTCTTAAAAAACAAACTCTTTGTCAAGAAATAAAAAAGGAAATTTCTTTTCCATGATATTACCATTAGGATATGTTTATAACACAGCACTTGCTTACCTGAAAATAGGACAGTTGCAAATGCATTAGGATTTGCATTTCAGGAAGATTCAAGACATCAAAATATGACCACAACATGATTTTGGCAGAGGGTAGTACCAAAAAGGCAAATGTGAGATGGCACCATCCTGGTCCTAGGATTTTAAAAATAACTCAACAGTCAATGTTTTTATCATGTAGCCAAGTTTCCCAAAATAAAGTATTCTAGCTCCTGTGATGTTGTTACCCATGCAATTGCATTTTAAAATAGAACACATTCTTATGCTAAGTAAATGTGCTTACCACGTGCTGAATATCATTTCTTACTCTGAGACTAGAATATTAAAGATAAATATTTGCAGTTCCTATGAACAAAAGATGAACCCCAACGAAAAGGTAAGATGAAAGAAGAGAAAGAATTTAAATTCTGAACTTTAGAGAAAAGAAAGAACAAAAGCAAATGTTTGACTTTAAAGAACACATTGGTGTGGAATAAATTATTTGCTAATTAGGGACTTCTTTTTTTAAATGTATAGTATCTAGTTATAATGACAAATCTATCCTTTTTGTAGGGGGCAATTAGATATACCTCTATATTATGTAACAGCATAGAACTTTATTAATTTTCTGTTAATGAAAACAAATGTCCTTCCCACTCAGCAAACAAATAAAATTACAAAGAAAATGATGGTTTAATTACTTCCGTAATTATCAATACATCAAGCGAATATCCATCTGCTGCCAAGATTCAATCTCCATCACATTCACTTGCTTTTATGTGGTTACAAGCAATCAAAATAAAGAAGAGGAAAGGCAATAATTTTTTTCATATAATAATGACAACTTAAAAACATTCTGTGTTTAATGCCTTTCAAGAGGAGCAAAAGCAAGAAAAAAACAAATGAATAAAGAACATAAACCCTGGTGTGTCTCACCTCCCTGGCATTCACTTCCAGTACTAGGAAAGATAGACTCAACCATTGTCTCACACCTGAACTTCAATTTCACCTTCAAGATAAATAAAAGACCTGGAAGCAGTCCACGAGTGCAGACTCCAAAGTCTCCTGATTTGCTCACCAACTGGCTGTGTGACCTTACAGAGCTTGCTTCCCTTTCCTGTTTTTTATATTTCTTTCTGTCTTCAAAATGGGGAAAATTGGATATTGTACATGCAATTTAGGAAAATATACTGTGGCTGCTAAATAATGTAGGTGGTTTTAGAAGCAGCTACCCCTTTGTGTAGCGAGGGAATCGCCTAGAGCTATGCTTTATGGCAGAAGTACATCTAGTTCCGCTCAGTTATTTATAATATACACTTCCTCAAAACAAATAACATTGTGTTATTAACGTGCATGCAGCAAAGTTGTGTTCCTGTAAAGAAACAATGAGTCCCTCAGAGAAGACAACAATCAGGTTCTACTGAGATTTAACTGGGGAGCACTGAAAATGCACCTGGCAATATGTTTAACATTTTTACATATTTATGAAAATCAATCCTTACAGCAGGTTATGAAGTTTATGTTTTGGCCATAATGCAGTTATTTTTCTTTTTTTATTTCTCCTATTTTTTTTTTTAACAAATAGTGATGTTGGGGGGCTTAGCCCAGTTGAATGACTTGCCAAGAGACAGATACCAAGTGGCTATGTCAAGATTTACAACTGGGCCTTTTCCTGAATGTTTCCCATGCACCCTTAGGCCGACTTCCACCTGGCCTTGTACCTGGTAGCCAGACTTAGCAGCAGTTTTATCTTTGCAGACTTTCTAGGCCTACATGCTACCTTGTGTCTCTGACCTTGCTTCAACCCCTCAGATCCTATCATCTAGTTAGATAAATTTTACCTGTGTCTAAGTACCTAGTGACTTTGTAGCTGGTGAAACAGGAACTTATCTTATTCTGGGTATGTACAATTTCTGAAAGAACTCTGCTGCGTTATTGACTTGTTGGGAAATACATGTGTGGTGCTGATTTGAATGTGATCCCCAAAAGTTTAGGAGTTGGAAGAATAATCCCTAAATTCATATGTGAGTGAGATTTGGAGAAGAGACCTTTGGAAGGTAAATAGGATTAGATAGGTCGTGAGGGTGGGGGCCCCCCATGAAGGCATTAGTGGCTTGGTAAAGAGAGGAAGACTGACTTGAGTCAGCATACTCACTCTGTCTTGCTAGAATAAGCAAAAAGGCCCTCAGCAGATGGTGAGGAGGTGTATCAGCCCGATTTTAGACTTCCCAGTTTCCAGAAATATGACCTGAATAAATTTCTATTCTTTATACATTACTTAGTCTCTGGTATTATTATAGCAACAACAAAAAAATGGACTAAGATGCATGATATGTCTGTTTCTTCATTTATTCAGCAAATGCTATACATATACATACATATATGTGTGTATACACACACACACACACACACACACACACACACACATATATATATATATATATAGAGAGAGAGAGAGAGAGAGAGAGAGAGAGTGAGCTAAAGATGGACCCAGGACTTTGCACATACCAGTCAAATGCTCTGGCACTGAACTGTATATCCCTATCCCCAACACTTAGGTCTTATTTGTTTGTTTGCTCTTGATGAATTATATGTGTCATCTGCATTTGACACTGGGAATACATCATTCCACTGGGGAACAGTGCAAGCAGGGAGCTAAATAGAGTGACAAACAATTGCAAGTGTGCCAGCTAAGTCCCAGAAGAGAGGTATGTATAGGAATGTATAGATGTGCATGATTTAGCTCAGTTAGTAGAGTGCCTCTCTGTGATCTCTGAGGCCCTGGGTTTGATTCTCAGCACTACAAAAACAGGAGAAGGACATGGTAATCCACTCCTGGAACAATCCTGAAAACAATCAGCCATTGAAAACCCGATGAGGGTGGCTGTGAGTTGGACCTGACTCCACAGGACTTAGCAACGACATAGATGTGCAAAGAGAGAACCCAAGCGTCCTAGGAGTCAGACCCGAAAGGCCCTGAGGAAAGATTATGAGCTTCCAGCAAATTGAATGTTTGCATTGCTTTGAAGGTAAATTTGAAATTTTAGATTGCAAAATTAATGGAGTTTGTCAGCTTAGGATTTGATCTTAATAAATAAATTAGATCACTACTGTCCACAAGTGCTAGATAAATCAACATCAGAGTGTCACACTGAAAATACTACTTCCTTACACCTTCCCTGCCCTTATTGATAGTGTATCCTCATCATTGAAGAGCTGAAGGTCAACTGACTTCCTCAACAATTCCTGTGAGTTGATAACTCCCCCTAGATTTCTATGGGATCAGCTCATGCCACTTTTTAAGTCCATCAGCACTAAGTATCACCAACTCCATCAAAATAGCTTTGTAGTAATGCTTAACTTACAGTCGAATTAACATGTTTTATTATTTATAGTGCCTGCAGCTCTACCACTGTGGCTTCCAATCCTGTCAGATCTCAGAAGCTAAACAGGGTCAGGCCTGGTTAGTACTTGGATGGGAGAGCGCCAGGGAACACCAGATACTGTAGGCTTGGGAGGAGGACCTAGCAACCCACTCCCAAAACAATCAGCCATTGAAACCCCTATGAATAGCAGAGAGGCACTGACAATAGTGTTTTGCCTGTTGTATGTAGGGTTGCTATGAGTCAGACACCAACTTGAGGGCACCTAACAACAACAACATTGTTTATAATAAGATGGAATGCCTATAGGTGTGTTAATGTGTAGGGGAATTGCTAACTTACCCTGAGTCCTTTGTGCATCTGGCCCCCTTTCCGGACAGTAAAATCTTTCAAATTACCATTCTTGGCTGGGCTTGATGGTGCACGTTTTTGTTATCCCAGCATGTTGGAAGATGAGGCAGGAGGATCGCAAGTTTGAGGCCAGCTTGGGCTACATCATGAGACCCTGACTCAAAAACAAAGCAAACCAACCCAGAAGCAAAAAAAAAAAAATCCTGTTTTCTGTCTCCTGTCTCCCCACGTTTCTCTTTAATGCCTAAATAATGATAATCTTCAAAGAGGCAGTGAAATAGGTGAAGAGATAACAAAGGAGGAGAATTAGGCATTTTAACTTGGGGATTTTCATTCACAACAGTGATTACAGCCATTTCATGAGGGAATGTGAGGTCACTAGAGTCTGGGAGCCAAGGAAGAAATGGAACAGGCTGGATGTACAAGGTAGTGTTTTCACTTCCAGGTTCTCACAGCCTGGCCCTATCAGCCACTTAGAGAAAGAGCCAGATCAGTGTTTTGCTCCACCCAAGGATCACAGGCTCTTTGTGGGCAAACAGAAAGAAGAACCAGGGATGTTTCTGTCAAGATCCTGCCAATACCCTGCAGTCAGGCCATGGCTCAGAACTACACCTGCACAGAGTATGCTTAGTAGAATATATTTATAGCACAGTGAAACATATGGCTTCTCAAAGACGATTTTCATAGAATCTATTTATGTGGTGGGGAATGTTGATATGTCCTGGGGGGTGGTTAGCTGTCAACAAATAGCTCTGTGATTCCCAGAATCCCATTGGTGCATAGATTAGTGTGCAGATCAGTTTGGTGCTTACTGAGAAGTTTGACTGGGCATTGTAGGAAAAGCTAAGCATTCTGATAATGCAAACAAAGAAGCTAAGATGTTTTACTTTATTCATGAAAAATAAAGGTGAAAGTTTAGCTAATTTAATGAATTCTGCTGTGAAAGAACTAAATAGTGAAACAAAAGTGGCATAAAAGTGACCTTTGATCCTGTCATTCACTTCCTTCTTCCCCTCTGAGTCTCTAATGCCAGGTCAGGGCATCATAGGCACTCAGGAAGAAGGGCTTCAAGGGAACAGAGTGAGGAATGGAGACAGAGGAGAAGAGGATGTGGGGGGCAAGAATGGAGAAAGAGAAGAGGGAGGGAAGCAGATGGGGAAAGGGAATAGGGTAGTGGAATGGGGAGAATGAAAGAGAGGAGAAGAGAGGATAAAGGGATGGAAGGAGAGGGAATGAAGAAGGGAAGAGGGAGGAGGAGGGTAAGAGTATGAGACAGACAATGGGAGGAAGAGGGAAGGGGAAAGAAAGGGAGAAGGAAGAAGAGAGAGAGGAGAGACAGAAGAAAAAGTTTAGGGAAGAAGATAGGTCTGGGGATGCATAATATCAGAATTTATTCTTTACTTTGAATTTATTCTTTTACTTTGAAAAAGGCAAAAACTCTAAACCATATAACTATCTGGGAGAAGAACTTAGGGGAAAGGGAATCAAAGCTGTTCCCCATCAAAATCAGTGAGGAAAGAAGAATGTATTCCTAGAGTCTCCTAACTGCACAGTGTAGAAATGGAGGTTTTTAAAGTAAAACCACGAGGTAAGCATAAGAATACAATGAATTTTCCATGTAAAGTGGAGGCTACCAGAAGGGACTGTAATAAGATGAACTTGAGCCAATCACTGGTTTGTGTCCAAGAAAGAAAGAAAAAAGAATAAAGAATTGCCTTTTGGTTCTGCATAAGCCAAACGTTATCATTATTCCATGTAAAACTGTAATCTCATTCTCTGTATGATCCTAGATCCTGGAATGAAGGCAGAAGTTTAAAACATCCCCATATGAATTCACAGACAACTTGGGAGCTGTTCCCCCACAGCAGAGAGTGAAGACAAGAGTCTGCGCCACACTTGAGCTCTGGGTGCAGGTGACCATGCTGGGATCCAGAGGGGCAGTGAGCCAATTTTCCAGAGGGAGTGTTAGTAGGTATGGTTAGAGCTGGGGAGACGGGTGGGGTGGGGTTGGTGCTTCATCTCTCTCAGGAGGTAGTGGTGCATTCTGGGCACTTTTAACCAGAGCCACAGTTTCCTTATTCTGAAGTTGAGCAGGATGACCTGCGCTACAGTGAAGATCTTCTCCAGTTCTAAACCTCCCAGAGTTAATTTACACTGTATCCATTTAATAACCCATTATATGCCTTCTCTAAGGACAGTCTCTAAAGGCTCAATTCAATTAAAACTAGATCTTAATAAGCCACTCAATGGTAAGACAACACAGTAAGAAATGAGGGTTTGTTGTTACTAATGGACTCTTACAATTTACATGTGTGTGAGGTTTTTGTTAAATGTGATTTTGCTATTTACATTCATCTCTCAGAAGTGTTAAGTATTTTAATTTTTAGTGATATTGAACATAATAAGCTAATGTGTTTTCTTTTGTGTGTTAATAGCATGTATTTATCAACATTTTTAGAGATGCTTATTTAGTCTATGGGGCTGGGGTTTAGCTCAGTTGGTAGAGTGCTTCTCCACATTTTCTGAGGCCCTGTGCTTGATCCCCAGCACTGCAAAAATGGGAGAAGGATGTGGCAATCCACTCCCAAAACAATCAGCCATGGAAAATCCTGTGAGGGTCACTATGAGACAGACCCAACTCCAAGGCACCTAGCAACAAAACTATGCAGTAATAGCAGGAGCAATAAGTAGCTCTTCCCTACAGCTTGCCTTCACCTTTAAAGGTGTATTCTCTTTTAATAAACTTAGTCTATAGTCACTACTCTAACTTCTGTGCTACATTGGAATACAAACAGACGTGCCAGCCTCCAGGACCTGTGTCCCCCTCCTCTCTGGTAACATTGTACTTAGCAATGTGAGTAGGACAGGGCACAGGGCAAAGTTACAACAGAGCTTTCCTGTACCACAGGACTTGCACACGGCCTCACCTGCAGCATAAGGACCACTGGGAGTTCCCCAGCAATCAGAGATACCGCCAGCAGATTAGGATCTTCATTTGGTATTGGTGACAAGCTGTTGGTGATTTTCCTCTGTGCTGTTTTCGTGTTAAATACATGATTTTTCATGTCCAGGAAATACGCCTTCTTTTTTAAAACTTTTTTCTGTCCTCCATGTCTGAGAGGTTGCACCCAGGGCCTCATGCATGTTGGGCACATGCTCCACCGCTGAGCCGCACCTCTATCCTGTTTTTACTTTTTACTTGGAGACAGGGTCTTGCTAAATTGCATGGGCTGCTGCTGGACTTAGCCATGCGGTTCTCCTCCCTCATCCTCCCAAGTTGCTGGGTTTACAGGTGTGCACCACGGTTCCTCTCCCCAGGAAATATTCCTACAGGGAGCAGCCAGCACAGATAAATGCCAATAACTCGCAAGGAGCCGTAGTAGGTGCTGAGAAAATCACTTACTACGCAAAGAGTGGCTGGCTCCCTCCCCTACACAGTCTCTGAAGACCCTGCAGGACTTAAGGCCTTAGAGATCAAAGGAAACCCAGATTCCGTCTATGTGAACCCCACCCAAAGGCCACATTTCCTCCACACCCTCTGGACCCACGCATGCTGAAGGCTCTCATGTGGCTTTGAAGTTAAGCATTGCTGGCTGCTCATCCCTGCTCTAAAAGATAATAATTGTGTGACCTTCACTAAATTACTTACATTTCCTCTGTCATAAAGTAGAGATGATGAAAGGATGTGCCTCAAGATTTTCTTGAACAGATTAGATGAGAGGATTTGGGGGGAGTCCTCAGCCCAGGGCCAGGCACAGTGCACTAACATGCTTGCTGCTATCATTCTCGTGTCCAGTGTGGGACCTGCCTTCCCTCGTAGGGCCATCCCAATAACTGAGGGGCAAGCTGTAGCCAAGGTTGCTGCTGTTTGTTAGGAGCCCCCAGTGCAGGAGGAATCTTCTCTCAGGTCAATTCATTTTGTTTCTTGCTTTAACTATAAACTGAACCCACCACTTCCAAAACATGTATTACTGAGAGCCTGCCCTGGGCAAAACCAGGAGATTAAATGGACAATCTGAAACGCTCTTTCCTAATACACTCTTAATGGGTGATAATGGCTTAATGCTTCTGCCTGTCCATATAACATATTTGCCACTTTAACTAGGGCTCTCGATGCCTTATCCTAAGGGAGAGACCAACAGTGGGATATCTGCATCCCAGGAAGGCCATCTGGGAAGAAGGGGGTTAGCTATGGGGTTTTTCTTGGCTTTCTCATCATATCACTTAGACACTGCATTGGCAGAGGAGTCATTTAGTATTTTTATCTACCCAGTTCCCCTTTTCAATTCTGAGGGACTAGAATGCTTTTCCTTTGGGGAACTACCATTGCTAACTTGGTGGCCCACTAAACTCCGGCTTTTCTCCTTGTATATCAGAATTGCCCTTGACTGAAATCCAGACCAGAAATAGGCACATGACCCAAGTAGCCATACCACTGTAGTATGTGATCCAGTCAGATCTTGGAAGCTAAGCAGGGTCGGGCCTGGTTAGTATTTGGATGGGAGAGCACCAGAGAACACCAGGTGCTGTAGGCTTGGGAGAAGGACATGGCAACCCGCTCCCAAAAATCAATCAGCCATTGAAATCCCTATGAATAGCAGAGAAGCACTGACAATAGTGCTTGGCTTGTTGTATGTAGGGTCGCTATGAGTCAGACACCAACTGGATGGTACCTAACCACATATGAAGCCAGGAAGGAGCAAAGCACTCCATTCTGGTCATGAGCACCAGGAATCATCTGTACAGCAGAAGAGGTGGAATGACTATGAGATGTATCTGTGATGATTTTTTTTGAGTAGCTGGATACAGATACTAATGGGCTGTTCTGTTGTCTAATAGTAATGCTGCCCCCTTGTCCATACCCTAAGCCTATTTTTCCTCTTCGTTTAAGTAACTTTGAGGGAGTTCCTACTACAAGCAACCAAAGATGCTACATTAATGTGATGGACCTTTAATTGAGAAATGACATTTTATAAAAGTCTATTGTTATTGATGTTGATGGCTATTGAGTTGGATCATAGCGACCCTATGTACAACAGAATGAAACACTACCCACCACTGTACCATGCACACAGTCTTTTTATGTTTGAACCCATTGTTGCAGTCACTGTTTCTTCTCATTTTGAGTCATGCCACATGAGCCAATGGAGGTCCTGGGGGCTCTACTCCATTCCCATCATTAAGGTCATCTCTACTTTGAGGAGGCAACTCTTCCCTAGTTGTTTCTTCAATGCCTTCCAGTGGTTGGTTGTGGGGGGGCTCATTGTCTGGCACTATATTTGACAGTGCTTCTCTGCTACTCACAGAGTTTCCAATGGCTAATTATTTTGGGATTAGGGTGCCACGTCCTTCTCCCTAGTCTATCTTAGTCTGGAAGCTCAGCTGAAACCTGTCCACCATGGGTGGTCCTGCTGGTATCTGAAATACCTGTGGCATAGCTTTCAGCTTCACAGCAACATGCAAGCCCCACAGCATGAGAAACTGACAGATATGGGGGGGGGGATAAAAATCTGTTACCAATGTTGAACTTAGAACTTGCAATTTAAGCTGTATTAATCATAGGCCAATAGCATACACAAGTGAATCACAGATGTTACACATCTCCACAGTTCACAAGCCCTTTGAAGATTCCATTTGCTTTCTTCTGGCTGCATACAACTCCTTTTGAATCATACTAAGGCTTCATGTCTTATACTAGTCATTGCCCAAATGCCCACTAAACTTCTTGCAGTTTCTTCTTCATTATGTTCCATGCCTGTAATGTCCGTTCCTGACTTCCTTTTGATCATTTAAAATTTAACAGCTTAGATTCTTATCTCCTAAAGCCTTGACTTTACTACTCACCAATTCACTGGCATTACAAAATAATGTTAAAAATAACAGCAACTTCCATATAATGTTACTGTAAGGTTAAAATGGGATAATGAATTAAAGTTTCTGGTCCATGTTAAGTTCTCAAAACTTTTGCCATTGTTATTGCCAAGATGTTACCTCATTACCATGTAGTCTCCAGACTTTCTATGAGCATATCTATACAAATAACTATTGAATTAATTTTAAAAATATGTCCTTAGCTTTGATAAATTCTTCAATGTATCCTCTTCCCCATCACATGGGAAATTCCTTGTTTTGGGGTGGCACAGCAGTAATGGCTCAGACGGTGAGTGACTGTGAAGTTAGGCAAACAGCTTTCAAGGCTAACTCCACCATGTTTCTACACTTGATCTTAGCCAAAAGGCCAAGCAGTAATTTCTCTACCATTTTTTATTTGTGGAGATTGGGCTAGTCCCTTGCCCTCTGGGAGTCTCAGTTTCCTAACCTGTGTTTTGTAATATGACAGTCAGTGCTCGGAGCTGGTGAGAGGATTAAATAAGATAATCTAGGAAGTTAGTTACTCAAGGCAATAACCTCTTTAGTGACTGATGGCTAGCACACTGCTTGGCACAGCACTCAGTTCCTAAATATTACCAATATTAATATTATTTTAAAATACTTTTGATAGTTTGTTTTTGATAATCGAATGGCAAGAGAAACACAGGAAAAAAGTCACTAAGACAAACTCAACTTCTGTGTAAGTGTATGTTCCTGATGCCAAAACTCTTTCTCTTGGTTTACATGGAGTAGAAAACCATAGAACTGCTACAAACAGTCACTAGTACTTTCCATGCTGCGTAAACTCGGTTACCTTTCTGCTTTTCACTGGAGGGTTTTCAGAAAACCTGTGCTCCTACATCTCCGCTTTGCTTCTTTTTAGCTGCACAAATCACATCAGAACTTAAGTTTTTTTAAACCTGAGTGACAACTGTCCACCCCACCTCAAGGGCTTCATCTGTGTTTAGTTATGCAGAGAACTACCTAAGTATTCCTGCTGCACTGATGGCATAAGGAGGTCAGGACTAAGGTAGCCATCCATTCAAGCACAGCCAGAGGGATCTGAACTCCTCTTGGAAGGAAGGGCAAATGTTCAGTGGCATCGATAATCAGTTAAGCATGCAGCTCCCATGGAAAGCCCATTAAAGATATTAGGTCAGAGAAATGCTAGAGAAAAGGGCTCATGGCATCTTTAAAAGGATTGGACCACATTATTAATTTTTAAAGGAGTTCTACTGAACAGCCAAGATGATTGCACCTGTGAAATAAGACTAGCCCCTAGCATCTTGCTTCCATTAGTAGGAGAGCATACTTTTTCAATATTTTCAGCACTAAAGCAGTATTAAAAGTGAATCAAGTCCATAGGCAAGTAGTCTATATGGTCCTTGTGACTAGTGCTTAGCACATTTTTCAGCTTAATGAGTAGTTAGTGATGGTGATGATGATGATAGTATGAATAAGAGTATTCATTTTGCTCATCTGTTTCTTTTAAGAAGCAAAGGTTCTGGAGAGAAATCTAATCAGAACAGTTCAATTTTCTTTTCAGGGAATGTCCAAACCAAATAAAACAATATCCAGATCTGGAGCTGTATTAAATCAGAATGTAATATTGGAAAACTAAAATCAAAGAAGCATCTGAAATTTTTGACATTTCAGACTTAAGTTTTCTTTTCCTTTTTTCCTTCTTCCTTCCTCTCTCTTCCTTCTTTTGTTTTTTGTGGTACTAGGGGCTGAGCCCAGGGCCTCACACATACTTTGTGTTAAAATCAGTGGACAATGAACTGAGAATAACCTATCAGGCTGAAGTGTGGACTAATTAGCTTCTATTGTATTTTTCCCCTATCTGCAGGGGTTGGCTGAGGCCAAGACACGTCAGCCCCTTTTGACTGAAGAGGGTAGGTTCTTATAGATGGCCAGGCAATGAGGGAGGAATTGGGAGAGACTTTATCAGCCTAAGTGGTTGTGGAGGTGTTTTAAAACAGGGTGAAAGAGGGGGTCTCAAGTGCCTTGGGGTCTCCTCTTAAGGCTGCTGGGTGAACTTTCTTGATCTTGTCTTCCCACAGGTGGGGGATGAGTTGCCAGGAAGGGTCATCTGTTGAGTACAGGCTCTTCCTAACAGCAGAAAGGAGAACTCAACAAACATGTTAATCCTGACAAAATATGTCAAGCCTGGACTTATTATGTAGGAACTCTTGTTGTTCTAAAACCTAACATTTTGCAAGCACTCTACCACTGATATGAGCTCCCAGCCCCTTTTCTACGTTTTATTTTGAGTCAAGGTCTCCCTAAATTATGCAGGCTACTTCTGGTGTCAAACTTGCGATCCACATGTTTCTCTCTCCCAAATCACTCTCACCCCCAGCTATGGGTAGAAGTTTTTAAAGTTGTGGTACAAGTGAATTTAATGTAGTAATTACAAGCATGAGTTTTAAAGTCAAATTGCGTGGGTTTGAGATTTTGCTCTATTACTTTCTAACTGTATGGTTTATTTAATCTTCCTATGCCTCTGTTTCCAATTTTGTAAAAATGAAGATAACAGAAGTATCTCTTCATAGTCATAGTGTGGATGTGAAATAAATGTAAAGTATCTAGTGTAGTACTTAGCACTTAATAAGCACTCAATAAATATTAGCCAACTGTATTGGAAGAAAGGATTGTCTTTGTTTTATGTTGCTGTAGTGTGTTAATTGGTGCTGAGTAATGCATAAAGGAAAGAGGTTTATTTGGCTTATGAGTCTGGTGACTGGAAAGTGCAAACAGCATGATGCTGGTCACAACTCAGTGCAGGAAAAAGCGAATCACCAGCATGCAGAAGGGACATGTGTGTGAGCAACAAAGAGCCTCAGGAGGGCTAGGGTCAGTCAGTCTCTTACCACAACCTGCTCTATTGGTACTAACCCACTCCTATAGCCCAGCTCTGATCCCTGGGTGTATCTGTGACCCCATTACCTCCCTGTAATCTCCCTCTTAAAAGTCCCAGCTTGTTTCAATACTGTCACATTAGGTTCAAGGTGCAATATGAGTTTTAGTGGAAGAAAACCATTTCCAAACCACAGCAAGGAATTAGTACACATGCACAGTTCTTATGGAAAAGTGTATAATTCTGCATGAGCTGAGATGAAGCAAGCACTGTTGCACCTTGCCCATGTGACCTTGGCATGACCTGACAGACTCCACAGGGCAGGCTCAGTGATCTCATGAGAATAGATTTTCTATTTATCTGTATTTATTGTATGTGTTAAAGGGGTTCAGTGTGATGTTTAACACATATACCTGAGGCACGCACTGACCAAACTTTTCCCACCCTCAACCTGCACCTTTCCCAGGTCCAAGCAATCACTAGTCCACCTTCAGGTTGGCTATTTGTAGCTTCTACATATGAGAGAATGACAAAAACATTTAAGGGAATTGTCAAATATAAGGGAATAATGCACACCCTCCATTTATGAATTCATTATCCGTGCTAATCCAGAGATGCCTCCATGCCCCTTGTGGTTTCCCATTAGCCAATATACCTTTGTCCTCAGTGAAAGTAATTAGAACAAAGACAACTGTGAGCAATTTTTCAGACTTGTTTTGTATCCTCACCATAAGTGTGGAGGACACAGAGGGCCAGTGTTTAAGAAGAAACCAGTGCATCCACTGTGGTTTGGGTTCCATGTGACTAGCTTGTGAAAGCCTTTCTCTGGCTTACCTACTTTGTGTATCTTCCTATTGTCTTTTGCCTTGTCTGGCCTGTCTGCATTAACATAAAATGATGGGTCTCTCTTAACTCAACTCACAGCTAGACTTCAAAGCTCATTACCAAGTATGAGATGTGATTTCACTCCAATTTAGCATTAATGGTCTAATTTGTAGACTCTTTCACTGAACAACAACATTTTAAATGGCCATTTTGTTTGCTATGGGCCAGTCCTTCCATTTTCACATACCTGCCAACATCCATTACCAGCTGGTAACAAAGGTCTGACATCCTTTATTTGCATTATGAAAGAAGTCTGTAATAGCCTGTCTTTGTCTTGGCCAAATTGCAGCAATACACCTTTAGAAATCATCCTGAAGCCAGGCACCATGGTGCAGGCCTATAATCCCAGCAGCCCGAGAAGCTGAGGCAATGGGATTGCAAGTTGGAGGCCAGAGGCAGCCTGTGAAACTTGTCAAGACCTTGTTTCAATATAAAAAATTTGTGTGTAGCCCAGTGGTAGACCACTTGCCTAGCAGGCACAAGGCCCTGGGTTCAACTTATAGTACTGGGCAGGGTGGGGGGGTGGAGAAGACAGACAGACAGACTGAGAGAGAGAGACAGAGAGAGAAAGAGAGAGAGAGAGAGAGAGAGATCAACCTGAATGGATATTTTACTATCCTTTGAGCCCAATCCTTAGGTACCAGGGAGCAGTAGATAATAGGATTGCCAGTGACCTTGAAAATGATCAAATAGTGTGATATTGTGGCCAATTTTTTCTTTCACTTTCAAGAAAATAGCTCCACTGTCTAGTTGGGAAAACAGAGGGGATGAGGTGTGGCTTAATCATGGTATAAAACCCAATCAATGCCAATACACAATTTCCATTCTTCAGGCTATCTTAGAGCCAGGAAGGGATTTGAGAAAAGGATGGACCAAGAGAGGATTTCATGCAGAATGACTTTCAGCATTACTCTTTATTGTCATTTTGATGAAAGGACTTCCAGATTCAATGCTTGCCATCAGAGACTCAGTCTCTCTCTCTCTCTCTCTCTCTCTTTCTCATTCCTGCCCTCTCTCATCCCTCTCTCCCTTCCTCCTTCCCTCCCTCAAATGAAATTTTACACAGAAGGATAAAGGGCAAAAGCATTTTTTAAAAAATCCCCTGATAAAAGCAAGCAAATACAATTAAAGTACAACATGGCTTCCCAAAACCTCAGTTTGCAGGTTTGAAGCTGGGAACTGTCATCCTAATGGATGGGATGTAGGAACAGAATCTCTTTGCTACACCTTCTAATTGAATATTTTTGAAAGAGGACTCAATGCCAAGAAACAAAAATAAGAGTAAAATAGATAAGAGTAAAAGCAAAATTCAGCAGAAGTATCTCGTACCACTGCCAAGTATTTTAATTCCGAGGCTGTTCAAGCAGCCTCCTGGTGATACCCTTCTCTTATATCCTTTCTTCCCATCAAAAGAGAAAACAGAGCAAAACACAAAATAGGGAAGCTGGACAAAGAACTCCCAGAATCCTCAAGGAAAGACCCCACATCTCCAATCCTTTCAATCCGCTTCACCAACTCTTCACTTACTGAATCCTCTTCTTGAAAGTTGGCGGCGTTATTCATTTATTCTCTTAGATTCTGTGTACAAAGGACTTTATTTGTGCTCCCTTCTGTTACTGGAACAAAGAACTTTATGCGTGTTCTCCTAACAACAGGCCATCTGCCTGCGAGGGAGCGAAAGACAAAAAGGATGACTTCTACCTTCAGAATTTCATAAATGATGAAACACAGACTCGATCTAAATGTCTAAACGAGACCTCAGAAGACAGGCGAGCTTCGCAGAAAAGAAAGAGAAGTGCTGTGGGATTTGGGGAGGAAATATCAGTCACTCTGTGCTGTAGGGAGTTCTGGCTGGTGTGGATCACAACTGTTGGTACCGGCCTGGCCCTTGCTTTAGCAGTTGGTTGGCCTAAGAATACTGGGTAAAGGAATCTTTTCAAAAGATCTTGGCATAAGAGGCGACGCAGAGAAAACTAAGAGGCCATAGACTTTATCTCAAGCATTTGCAATAATATTCATCTTCAGCATCAGGGATGGATTAAGCGGCTACTGTGGTGTGATGGCATTCTGAGCATAGCTAATGCCTCCTGATTAGATGTGCCATCCTTAAACTAGGAGGCTATGAAGAAAGGCAAAGGGAGACCTTATTCTTGGTGGTATGGAGCAATGTGAGAGCCACATCTCAACTGGTAGGGACCTAACCAGACCTGGAATGAAATGAATTTGGAGAGAAAGGGAAAATGCAAGGAGGAAACAGAAGCAGCCCATCTGCAGATTGCTGGGTCCACTCAGGCTCACTGATGCTAGTGGACACTCTCCTACCCTGAGCCAGGGATTAAGAGATCCAGGTCATCCCAGTGGTCCTGGCAAAAGGGTCCTAGACTCCTTTCTTCCCTTGGTATTTTCAAGAGATGTTCTTGCTAGGTGTGGTGGTCCATACCTGACATCTCAGCAACTCAGGAGGCACAGGCAGAAGGATTGCCTGTTCAAGGCCAGAGGCAGCCTGTATAACTTAGTGAGACCCTAACTCAAAATAAAAGTAAAAAATGCACAGAAGGTGCAGTTCAATGGTTGTTTTACTGTTCGGTATCACTGAGTCAGTGTCCAACTCATAGATCAATGGTAGAATGCTTCAAAGCATGTGTGAGACCCAGGGTTCAAAGCCCTACCCTAGTACCACAAAGAATACACAAATAAACAAATACATACCTACATACACACACACATACATACATACATACATACATACATACATACATATATACATAAAAAGATGTTCTCAGTCTAATCTCTATGCTTTTCCCTCTTCTCCCTCGCTATCTAGTTCAACTGTTCCAGGTAGCATCCTCCAAAAACTAGAGATGGTCAGTAATCCCAGACACTTTTGTATACACAACAGGGTTTTCAGGAATGACTAATAATTGGGAGGAGAAGAAACATTGTTTAATGACCTAATATGTCTACTAAACATTCTTACTTTTATTCCCCTGCAGAGATGACAAAATCTTCTCTTGGCTCAGTGGCAATGGCTTCTCTGTACAGAAAAAAAAAGACAGTGGCTTTACCACAGATTCCGTCATTTTTCTTGGCAAGACATTGCTTTGCATCAAGGAATTAAAGCTGTCTTATTCGCTGGTTTCAACGATATTCTTGGGAAAAAAAACAAGCTAATGGAAAAAATTTCTACCACAGCGTAACAGAATCTTCCATCCAGCATTTTACCTCCTCTTCCTGCCTTGCCAGCAGAGCTGCGTGAAAGACCTGCAAAAAGATATTTCTGTTAGCAAAAGTGTCAGTGCTTCCAAGTTAATGTCAAGAGATTAGGAGGTCTTAGTAAGAACTCCAGCAGCCAGAGGCAAGAATCACAGGCAAGAAATTGTTTCCCTCTCTCTCCTCTCTTTGGGAGGTGGAGGGGTACAGACCAAGTTAAAGCTATTTGGAAATTGCAGAATGTGCAGGAGATCACCACCCCCAATCTCCCTTGTTAATGACATCGTGCATTAGTGTAGTGCTTTGCTATAACGGAGGAACTACTATCCATGCATCATTATTTACTAAGTCTACAGTTCGCATTACCATTGACACCTCATTCAGGACACTCTGTGACTTCTGACAGATGTTTAATGTTATGTATCTACCATTACAATATCACACAGAATAGCTCCACTGCCCCCAAACCCTTCTGGGCTCTTTGTATTCATTCCTCTCTTTTCCTAAACTCACAGAAACCACTGAGCTTTTTACTGAATTCCTAGTTTTGTCTTTTCCAGAAAGTCATATAATGTGGATAATACCGTATGTAGTTTTTTTTTTTGATTAGTTTCTTTCACTTAATATGCTTTTAAGGGGCTGGGGCTTAGCTCAGTTGGTAGAGTGCCTGCTCCACACTCTCTGAGAACCCAGGTTCAATCACCAGCATCCCCCAAAACGGGAGAAGGACATGGCAATCCACTCCAGCAGCAATCCTGAAACAATCCTGAAACAATCAGCCATTGAAAACCCTCTGAGGATCGCTATGAGTCAGTTAAGACTCAATGACACCTAACAGCAGCAATACACTTTTAAGTTTCCTCTGTTTAATTTTATAGACTGAAAGATCATGTTGTTGTTGTTAGGTGCCGTTGAGTCGTGCTCAACTCATAGTGACCCTTATAGGGTTTTCAATGGCAGATTGTTTCAGGATTGCCTTGGGAGTGGGTTGCCACATCCTTCTCCCATTTTGCGGTGCTAGGAATCGAACTCAGGACCTCAGAGACTGCAGAGCAGAACTCTACGAACTGAGCTAAATCCCAGCCTGAGAGATCATAGACATTGCATCATATACAATTGTTCATTCACCTATTGAAGAACATCTTGTTTCCAATTTGGGGTAATTATGAATAAAAATGCTATAAACATTCTTGTACAGAGTTTTACTGACCTAAGTTTTCAACTCACTTGGATAAATATTGAAGAATGTTGTTTGCCAGATCATATGGTAAATGTGTGTTTAGTTTTGTAAGAAACTACCAAATTGTTTCTTAGTGACCACACGAGTTTGTATGTCCACCAGCAATGAAGGAATGCTCCTGTTGCTCCACATTCTCACCAGCATTTAGTGGTGTCAGTGTGTTGTATTGTAGCCATTTTAATAGATGTGTTATAGAATATTCTTCTATTAGTTTGCAATTCCCTTATGACATGGCCTATTAAATATCTTTTCTTATGATTTTTGTCATCTGTGTACTTTTAAGTGCAATGTCTTTTCAAAACTTGTGCCTGTTTTTTAATAGAGTGACTTGTTTTATATTATTGTTGTTAGGTGCCATCAAGTCGGTATCCGACTCATAGAGACCCTCATAGGGTTTTCAACGGCAACTGTTTCGGGATTGCCTTGGGAGTGGATTGCCAGGCCCTTCTCCCATTTTTGCGGTGCTGGGAATTGAACTCGAGACCTCAGAGACTGCAGCGCAGTGCTCTACCAAATGAGCTAAATCCCAGCCCGTTTTATATTATTAAGCTTTGAGAGTTCTTTGTATGCTTGGACATAAATCCTTAATGATCACCTAAGTGTTAGCACTTAGGTGATATTTTATCCTGATCCATAAATTGTCTTTTTATTCTCCTAACAGTATCTTTCAAGAGTATAGGTTTTCAATCTTAATGGAGTCCCAAATATCAATATTTCTCCTTCTTGGGTCCTTCTTTTGATGTTGGGTCTAAGAAGTCATAACCAACCCAAGGTCACTTAGATATTCTGTTATCTTCTAGGAGTTTCATAGTTCTGTGTTTTGTATTTATGTCTGTGATCTATTCTGAATTAATTTTTGTGAAAGCTATGAGGTTTCTGTTGCAGTTCATTTTTCTGCATGCGGACATCCTTCTTGCCCAGTGTGATTTGTTATACAGACATTTTTTCACTGAATTCCTTTTGCTCCTTTGCCAAAGATCAGTTGGTTACTTTTGTATGGGTCTAACTCTGGAATCTCTATTGCTTTCTACTAATCTATTTCTTCACAAGTACCACACTATCTTGATCACTGTGATTTTATAGTAAATTTGATTTTGGTGGGTGATGGTCCTCTAAATGGTCTTTTTCTACATTGTGTTAACTAATCCTTCCGCATGAACATTAGAATCGTTTGTAGATATCCACCAAGTGACTTGCTGGAAATTTGACTAGGATTCCACTGACTTTATAGGTCAAATTGAGGAAAAATTATATATTGACAATGTTGAGGTTTTTTCTTCATGCACAGGAGATTGTTGCTGTTGTTAGGTGCCTTCAAGTCACATCCAACTCATAGCGACCCTTACAGCATTTTCAATGGCTGATTGTTTTGGGATTGCTTTAGGAGTGGATTGTCATATCCTTCTCCTATTTTTGCAGTGCTAAGGATCGAACCCAGGTCCTCAAAGAGTGCACAGCAGAGCTGTATCAACTGACCTATACCCCAGCCACACATGAGATAGGTCTCTATTTATTTAAATCTTCTTTCATTTATTTTATCAGGGCTTTTAGGTTTCTTCATATAGACCTTGTATATATTTTATTAGACTATTGTGTAAGTATTTCATCTTTATGCTAACATAAATAGAATTGTGTTTTTAATCTCAAATTCTAAATTTTTAGTTGCCAAGATATAAGAAAGCAATTGACTTTTGCATATTGACTTATTTTTTTAAATCAAGAAACAGCACTTTACAGCTCATTTATTTGCTTCTCTTCCATCTCCCTGTGCCCTCCCTGACCCCTCACATTAAAATATACTGTGTTTTCCTGCACTGCTGCTGAGCTGCCACAGATTCCAATATCTGGGTTGTGAAGCTAACATGTGTGCCTAGGGCTCACGGGTGCAGTAGTGAGTCAAAGATTCACAGTCTACAAGCCTCATAGTATGGGCACAGATGAAGAACAGCACCTATTACAGGAAGTTTGCCAATTGCTGAGGCTGCTGGTAAATAAACAAGTGTAGTAGGGGGGGTAAGTTTTGAGTGGGTGGATTGCTTTCTACTTCAGTTCTACATTACTTATTTGAAATAGGTTTTTAAAATGCTTTTGGAGTACTATACATTAAAAAGCATGGTACAGTAGAGCTGATCAGCCAGTAGGAACCAGGAGGTCATGGGAGACGATAACTTCTAACTTCTACTGGTCACTAGAGCTCTCAACTGTTGTCTCTTCCATCCACAATAAAATAGTCTCTTGATTAAGGATGGGCCCAAATCAGACTGGGATAATGCCACAGGGTGTATACAGCCACCCCTAGACCCTCTTTTTCTTTGGGTCTGAGTGATTCAGTCTTCATGGCATAGACACCCTTCCCAAAGAGCATGCCTTTGCTGAGCTTTTTTGAGGCCAGCTCCTTACATTCAGTGCCAGGGAGTGATAATGGTACCCACACGAGCAAGTCAGTGAGAGGCCGTCTACTTCAAAAGCGCATATCTTTCAATGGCTTTGTGGTTTCATCCCACAGAATGAAGATTTACCATAAAATCCACCCTGTGGCATACACTATATGCCATTTTAGAGTTATTACTACTTATTGGCTTTTTGGGGTTAGAGGAGAATCTTACAGTTCTTAATTTCTCCCATAGAATTAGAAACATATTTTGTTCACCCAGCCATAAGGCCAGTCCTGCTACTTGGCTGTTAGGAAAAGAATCCATTCACTTAAACTCCTCACTCATTGACAAGTTACAGAACAGTGCTCCTTGTTTTATTTTTGGAGTTAAGTAAGATTAAATAAAGTAAATTTACAGAGTAATTCTGAGAGGGAACATAACCCCATTCAAGACTAGCTGCAGCAGTACAAAACATCCTTGCAGAGATGTTGGGGCAATAATTTCCCCTTTACCACTTTAAAAGAGCACATTGGGAAATTACATCAGGTGCTTAAATGCAATCCCTTTGCCAATAATTGGAAATACTGCTTTCAAAAACAGATTGTCAGATGTGCTAAGTCTCAATAGGGAAAGTGATACATACATCATGTGAGATGCTCTATTTCTGCCTGCAGATCATGTTAATGAACAAAACAAACAATTCGACAATGAGAGAAAGTGGAGGGCTGCACAATATAAAGAATCATGGGCAATGATTTAGGGTGAAGGTACTAACACCGGTTGGAAGTACATATGGCTATTTAGACTTCACAGTAAGGTGAGTTTCAAGATGGAAGGTGATTCTGCAACACCACTCTGTATTATTGCCCTCATTCATTATCATGAAGAACAGGTTTGCATAGATTCCATTGTGCACTGCTGTGGGTACAGCTCTTAACAAGATATTATATGGCTACATGCAATTCGTCACACTTAAATATAATTCTGGACTGCACAGTCCACTAGTTTGGGTAATATCATGAGGATAATAATTATCCTCTACAGGGTATAGGAGTAGGAAGCATGTACCTTATATCAAGTGCCAAACTTATTTCACATCATCATCTACTGCAAGCCAATCAAGGGCATACAAAATCCCCCAATATTAATTGTTGTTGTTGTTGTTAGGTGCCGTCGAGTCGAGTCCGACTCATAGCGACCCTATGTACAGCAGATCGAAACAATTGCCGATTCTGTGCCAGGCAAACCATCTTATTTATGTTTAAGCCCATTGTTGCAGACACTGTGTTAATCCATCTGGTGGAGGGTTTTCCTCTTTTCCGTTGACCTTCCACTTTTCCAAACATGATGTCCTTCTCCAGGGATTGTTCTCTCCTGACTACATGTCCGAAATATGTAAGACGCAGTTTGGCCATTTTTGCTTCCAAGGAGCACTCTGGTTGTACCTCTTCTAGGACAGATCTGTTGGTTCTTTTGGCAGTCCATGGTATATTCAATAGACGTCTCCAGCACCACAATTCAAAAGCATTAATTCTTTTTCTGTCTCTCTTGTTCAATGTCCAGCTTTCACAACCATATGATGCGACTGAAAATACCATGGCATGAGTCAGACGCACCTTCGTCTTCAATGTGACATCTTTGCTTTTCAATACTCTAAAGGGGTCTTTTGCCACAGCTTTTCCTAGAGCAATGCGTCTTTGGATTTCTTGAGTGCTGCTTCCATGGGTGTTGATTATAGAGCCAAGCAAAGTAAAATCTTGGACAACCTCAATCTTTTCTCCATTTAATGTGAAGTTGCGTGCTGACCCAGTCGTAAGGATTTTTGTTTTGTTGATGTTTAGTCATAACCCATAGTGAAGGCTATGATCTTTGATCTTCATCAGTAAATGTTTTAAATCCTCTTCATTTTCAGCAAGCAAAGTGGTGTCATCTGCATAACA
>VMDO01001571.1:127032-142353 GCA_007922755.1 Pedetes capensis
GCACAATTAGGTGTTCTGGTATTCCCATTTTCCGAAGTGTTATCCATAATTTGTTGTGATCCACACAATCAAATGCTTTTGCGTAGTCAATAAAACATAGACATCTTTTTGATATTCTCTGCTTTCAGCTAATATCCACCTGACATCAGCAATGATGTCCCTAGTTCCCCGCCCTCTTCTGAATCCTGCTTGATTTTCCGGTAATTCCCTGTCTATGAATTGCTGCAGTCACTTCTGAATGATCTTTAGTAGAATTTTGCTGGTGTGTGATATTAATGATATTGTCTGATAGTTTGCACATTCAGTCGGATCCCCCTTTTTAATACACCTAAATAAATGGATTAGTTCCTATAGGACTATTGCATTTATTGATTGAAGGAATAAAGAAAAGAATGAATGAAGAAAGGAAAGAAAGAGAGAAGGAAATTATTCATTTCCCACACACTCTGAAGGTCAAAGGTATGGACAAGTGGTGCTGGTGTCAGAGCTACCTCACCTAAACTGTCTTGCATACCTCTGGGAATATGCTCCCCTCACTGAAGGTAGCTCTGTCCCTGAACAATAAACTACACAGAGAAGGTTAGAAATGCCTGTTCAGAATCCCTTTGTTCTATTTTTTCCTCTCCCTTCTAAATGTACTAGGAGCCAGCTTTCATTCCACACACATCAAGAGTGTGTTGAATAAGAAGATGTGAGCAAGTGTGTCCTGACATGATACAGACCTTGGGATCTTTCACCTGAGAAGTACCTTGAGAAGAAACTTAATTGACCATGGCATCATGAAGATCAGAAAATGAAGATATAACATTTGAGTTATTCATTCAGATGGGATGACCAGTCTTCTAAGGCCAAGTCCAGTGTTCTTCCTTCTCCACAGACAGTTGCCTAAGGAAATCTTATTTTATCAGGTTCCTTGATAATATGAGTAAGTAACTACTTCTCTATATTTCATTGTGTCCAAGCAGTCAGAAGAAGTCCATGTTCCTCCTCTTGGGCAGAGAGCATTTGCCCATTGGCCAGGGCCCTGGGTGCAACTGGGTACCTGGCAGCCACAGGGGGGTCCAGGTTGAGTGATAGCTGGGTTAGAACTGAGCCTCCTCTGGTGTCCTGTGAGTGTGCTTTAGACATATATAAACTCATGGCTCATGAGCTTAATGGCTTCCTGGACATGCATGGGAGACTTGATCTCACTCCCACCCAAGGACATCCATCCCAACACTGATTTTCTTCACTTCCTCTGATTATATGTAGGACAGGTACTGTTACGGTTTGAACATAAAATGTCCCTTAGGGCTCATGTTTGAACATTTGTTCTCCTGTTGTTTTGTTGTTAGGTTTCATCAAGATGGTGTCTGACTCATACCAACCCTATGTTGTTGTTGTTAGGTGCTGTCAAGTTAGTATCCCACTTATAGGGACCCTGTGTACAGTAGGTGAAACACTATTGTCAGTGCTTCTCTGTTATTCATAGGGTTTTCAATGGCAGATTGATTTTTGGGAGTGGGTTGCCGGGTCTGTCTCCCAAGCCTACAGCACCTGGTGTTCCCAGGCGGTCTCCCATTCAAGTCCTAACCAGGGCCGACCCTGCTTAGCTTCTGAGATCTGATGGGATCTGATGCCACAGTGCTATGGCTGCAGGCCATTTGATCCCTAGCCAGTGGCATTCATTTGAGGCATTGTGGAACTTGGGGAGCTAGGACCTAGATGGAGCAAGTAGGTCACTGGGAGCAGGACTTTGAAAGTTTTATCTGGGCCCCTGGTTCCAGTCTCTCCACTCCTGCCCACCACAACATGAAAAGCTCTCCTCCACCACATACTCTGGCTACATCCTCAGCCAGGACCTCCCTGCCAATATAGAATGAATTTCTGAAACATTAGCCAAAATCAGTCTTTCCTTCTTTAATTGTCTCTGTCAGGTAATTTGGTCACAGTAACATAAAAGCTGACTAATATAAAAAATTACTACCAGAGAAGTGGGGTGATTGCTGTTCCTAAATCTGACCATGAGGTTATTATCCATTTGGAACTGGTTTGAGGGAAAATGTTGAAAGAGTTTGAAGATGTAGACTAGAGAAGTCCTAGAATGCTGTAGTGGAAATTTGGAAGACTATAACACTGATAGGTATGTAGACTGTCCTCATGAGGTTTCAGACAAGAAAGAAGACACTATTAGGAATTAGACTAGCAGCCATTCATGTTACATTCTGGCAAAAAGTCTGTCAATTTTTCCATTTCCTAAAAATCTGAGTGCAGGTGAATTCATAAATAATGGACTAAATAGTTTGGTGGAGAAAATTTCAAGGCAGCATAGTATCGAGGCTATGACAAAGTTATTGTTGTTAGGTGCTGTGGGGTCAAGTCTGATTCATAGTGACCCTTATAGAGTTTTCAATGGCTAATTCTTCCTAGATTGCTTTGAGAGTGGATTGCCACATCCTTCCCTCATTTTTGTGGTGCTGGGGATCAAACCCAGGTCCTCAGAGAATGTAGAGGAACACTGTATACATTGAGCTAAACTCCAGCCCTGGCACAGTTAGTACTGGATGCTTTAGGCCAGGTTTACAGTGAAAATCAAGAGCAAAAAAGCAAGCACAAAGATCTGAATAACATGAAACTCACCAGAAAAAGAGCCAATTTAAAATTGTGGACAAAGAGAGTATAGCTGGTAAAGATATTACTGCCATTAAGGTAAAGTGCCAATGGAAGAATAAGAAGGATGCCTTGAGGACAAATCAGAAATTGTCCAGACACCAGACTCCATCCATTGAAGGCTCCCAGGTGTGAAATTACAAACTCATTTGAAAGACTTCCCTTTAAAAAGAGAGCCTCTAGGGCACTGTTGGTAAAGGGGCTATCAAGAGAAGTATTCTCCCAGGCTCTGCTGCCTGGCCACTGAGATAGCACTGCAATGATGGCCCAGTGGGGCCCAGATGCTTCTTGAGCTGGCAGTAGACATTGGCATCATTCAGGTGGTGCTGGTTTTGCAGGCATACATAATGCAAGTGTTATGAGGTCATGGAGGCTTCCAGTAAAAATCTAGACAAAGACCTGGGAGGCAAGGCAATGTGCAACAGGGTAAAATTCCCTATGGAGAGCACAATAAAGGGCAATGCCTGAAGGTTTGAGGGTGAAACATAAGCTGCAGTAGAGACCTCAGAATGTTGGAGATGCTAGCACTATGGAATGTCTCTCAAAGAAAACTATAGAGAATGAGTGGAGTCAGTCCAAGAGAGAGGGTATGTGGGTTGCAAATGGCAAAACCATAGGAGGAGGGCTTCTCAAGCCTATTGAAGCCTAGATGATGCCATTGTGTGTGCCCAATGTCAAACATGGAGATACAGGCTTTGTTTGTCTTGCTGGGATTTTTTCTTGCTTTGGTCTTATCTTTCCTTGATATCATCTTATTTGTTCCCTTTGGAATGAAAATGTTTATTCTGTGCCATTGTATGTTGGAAGTATATGAATTTTTTTTTGTTGTTGTTGTTGTTGTTGTTGCTGGAGTGCACAGTTAAGAATTACTTTGAATCTCAATGGAGACTTCCAACTTGGAATTTTGAACAAAGATTGGACTATTAAGATTTTAGGAACTCTTGGAGATGGACTGAATGAATTTTGCATTATGAGATGGCCATGAACTGTTGGCAGCCTGGGGCACAGTGGCATATTTTTAATATAAAATGTTTCCCAAGGCTTGAACAGTTAGTCCCCAAGTGGTGGCACTATTTTGGAGGCTACAGAACCTTTAGGAGGTAAGACATGGCTGGTAGAAATAGGTCACTGGGGATGGGCCTTTGAAGGTTTTATATAGACCCTCAGTTCTGGTCTGTATATGTTCCTGTCCACCATGATGTGAAGTGTTCTCTTCTGTCATGTGCTCCTGCTATATCCTCAGCCATGCTTTCCCTGCCAACATGGATTTAACCTCTGAACTGTGAGCTAAAATCATAAATTTTTCCTTCTTTAATTGTCTCTGTCAGGTAATTTGGTCACAGTCATATAAAAGCTAATATAGGTACCAGTGTAGAAGCCAACCTAGAGCCTGTGCTAGAAAGCCATGGTCTCAATTCTCCAGGTTGACTGAATTCCCCAGGTTGGCTTTTATTGCTAAGATTGTGTAAGCCACTTCACATAGACTATCCCACTGTTTTCCTAACACTGTATTTCCCAAAATATTTTCTGAAAAATATGTGATGCTCTGTAGAGAGAAATGTGTGTCATTATCACATGAGTTTGAGCAGTACTGTATCTTTCAGCTGCATGATCTATGCACTGTATTCAAGACTCTGAGAACTCCTGAAGAACCTGAGTTTACCTTAGCATTTTCCAGATGCAGATGACAGCATGAGACCTCCATGCAACACAAATGATGCCACTTGGGACTGCTAAACTGTAGCAGTGAGCTTTGTACTAAATGCTCAGAAGCCTATGCTTAAGAAGTGCCCGACTGCTAATTTCATAATTTTTTATTTAGCTTTATGATCTTTCCTGAAATGGTACATAGACAGACTTGCTATGCTTTCATATTTATTTTAAACTGGGCTGGTGACACATGTAGGAAACATTAGAAAAACAAGTATATCCTAACTGGGAGGTGCAGACACAAGCCCCAGAACTTTAATACTGTCCCATTAGACCAGTGTCCTTACAAAGATCACCCTGCACACACCCAGGATAGGATTGACTAGTGGAATGGGTGATTTAACACAAGGGACCTCTTTGTGACACACACCTGGCTGCTGGTGACCTTAGAGTTGGGGTTGAACACCTGCTCCTGCCACTGTTTCAGAATGACATCTGACCTCTAGGGGGGTTAGGGCTTAGGTCTTTCTCATTGTCTCCCCTGGTCAAAGATATGAGGTGAAGTTCTGCCAGGAGTTTTCAAAGCAACATTTTCAGCAAATATATTTTGCTGCACTTTGTAAAGAGAACAGCGCCTATGAACAGTGCCACACCTCACCAGTAGTGACATGTCAGCCAGCCCAGCCCTGCTTTCAACTTCTGGCAGGGGGCTCCACTCTGTCCCTGGGTGTGATGTGGCCATGGGGCTCCATAGAGCAGAGTACTTGCCAAGTTCTTCACTGCCATATGCAACAGTGGTCTTTATTTAGGGACAACCTTTGTTATATTAGCCAGAAAAAATTTCTTCTGATGAAGGCTGATCATTGGAATGGCAAAGGATTTCTATAAGTCCAAGAACTTTTGGCAATTGCCTTTGCCAGAAAAACAGGCAGAGCTTCCAGTCCTGTGCCAAAGCACCTGATCAATTCTCTTGGAAAGCAGACTTAAGAGACATAAGGGAGAGATGTTTGCATGTGGTGGGGAAATAGTGTGAGCAAGGTTTCAGCTTAGGTGACTTGTTTCTTAAACAAAATGTGACAGAAACCTTACTGTCCAAAATGACACAAGACAATATGATATGGAAAAGCAGAGTCACCTGATTCCCTGGGCTGCCCTGGGAGGGGCTGTAAGCCTTCCAAAATGGAAGAGGTGAATACACTCTAAGTCTGGTCGGCTTTTTACTCTGGGGAAAGAGGGCTTTCAGAAGAATACATAACATATGATTATACTGTAGAAGTTGACTTGTTGCCAAGACAGGCAAAACTAATCCATGGTGACAATATTATAATAAAATTTATCTCTTTGGCTGTTGTTGTTAGATGCTGTTGAATAGGTGTACAACTCATAGCAACCCTATATACAACAGACAAAACACTATTGCCAGTGCTTCTCTGCTATTAATAGAGTTTTCAATGGCTGTTTTTGGGAGTGGGCTCCTGTGTCCTTCTCCCAAGCCTACAGCACCTGGTGTTCTCAGGTGGTCGCTCATCCAAATACTAACCAGGCCCAACCCTGCTTAGCTTCCAAGATCTGATGGCATCAGATGCCACAGTGGTATGGCTACAGGCTCTTTGGTTGTAGGACCAAGGATTTATTGGGAGGAGAACAAGGAGATATTTCTAGGAATATTGATAGCCCTGTATCTTGATAGGAGTTTGGGTTGCAGTGGGATTGTTGAGACCCATCAAATACTGTAGTTACAAATTTTATATTTAATTGAATACCTTACTTCAATAGGATAAGAACCAAAGACAGGTATTAATTCCTAGTTAATGATGTGTTGGTAGGGAGAGGTGTATATGCCAGAAATTTACTTCAAACTATATACTTAATGAAAGATAATTGTTGAAAGACTAGAAGATAAATGGGTAGACATGGAATAAGGCGAGTATAGTAAGTTAATAAAGAAAAGAACTAGGGAGCAGATATGTGAGGGCCACTGTTTCACTTTCTCCATTTTCTTAAGTGTTTTCCATAGCAATCTGCTGTAAGTTTACCTGAACTCCATTTTCTTACTCTGTCCTGGCTTCGTGACTTGCCATGGTCAAAAATATCACAGAGTTGTGCTTTTCCAGCTCTAAGAGAGACCTTGAAGGCACTTTGCCTTTCACCTGACTCCTTCACATGAACAGCTCCTGACTAATTGGTTTGAGAAGGTCTATACAGAGTGGGGTGAGGTTCCAGCACAACTAGTCATCCCCAAACACATGAGCAAGCCCAGCCAAGTTCAACAGAGCTGTCTACTTGACCATTGCTGAGCCTAGGTGCGTGACTGAGCCAAGCAGGGACAAGAGCATCTCCCAGCTGGTAGATTATGAGATAGAAATAGCCAATGACACATGTTGAATTTCAGCATATTACATAACCCCTCTCAAAGTCAATTTTTCCTCACTATCCATTTTATACAGTTGTGGAGAAGATCAGATATGACAAATCACATAAGAACTCAGAACAGTGAAAAAGGCATGTATGCTTAAACTCACTGGCTATTTACATCACCTACGGCACCTCACAGAGATTACACAGGGACCAGCTCAAAGATGTGACTGCCAAATTCATCAGCAATACTGAGAGAAAGTACAGGGATGATTTATGACTGTTGGCTGAGCCCTTACTTTTTTGCCTCAATGCCAATCCAAATGGAGGCTTGTACTCATGAGGAAATCTCTATGTGAACCAGGAGGCAGTTGTTTGAATAGAACAAGGAAACACGGCCTGGTTTAAAGTTGAGAAAGGTGTGCATCAGGCCTGTATACTTTCACCATTATCTTTTAGAGGTTTATTGTAGTATCATTGATACATAAAAAACTGTAAAGTGTAACATTTTATGAGTTTTGACTAATGTGTGTGTATGTATCCGCCACTAGCATCCAGATAGAGAATGTAGCCATCATAACAAAAATTTTTTTAGGCTCCTTTTTTCCTCTCCGTTTCAGACAATATGTGGTCTCTTACTATGGACTTATTTGTAATTTCTAACATTTTATATAAAATGGAATCATGCTATAATTTTCTCTTTCTTCTTTTGTTTAGAATAATTAATATAAATATTGATGAGCATTTATCATCAATAAAATAATTATCAATAGTTTCCTTTTATCAGAGGAGTATTTCACTGTGTGGATATAATGCCATTTGTTAATTCATCTGCCCCTTGATGAGTATTTGGGTTGTTAAAAGTTGTTTGAGTTATCACCAATAAGGCTAAAATGAACTTGGCTCTGTTGAACTTGGCTGGGCTTGCTCATGTGTTTGGGGATGACTAGTTGTGCTGGAACCTCACCCCACTCTGTATAGACCTTCTCAAACCAATTAGTCAGGAGCTGTTCATGTGAAGGAGTCAGGTGAAAGGCAAAGTGCCTTCAATTGTGCAAAAGTCCTGGTGTGGGCATCTGCCTTTACTTCTCCTAAGAGGAGAAAGAATGTCTCTTCACACAGTAACTATGTGACAAGCTTTTCAAGAAACTACCGACTTGTTTTTCAAAGTAGTTTTACCAGTGTTCTTCTCTACAGGCAAAATAAGAGAGTTTTGATTATAATACATCCCTGCCAACATCAGGTTTTGGATATGTTTGTAACTTTAGTCTTATTAGTAGATGTATTTGTTGTTGCTAGGTGCCTTTGAGTCAAGTCCAACTCATAGTGACCCTATGTACAATAGAACAAAACACTCCCTGACTCTGTGCCAGGCACATGATCTTTTTTTATGGTTAAGCCCATTGTTGCACACACTGTGTCAAACCATCTAGTTGAGGGTCTTTCTTTTTGTTGTTGTTGTTGACCTGCCACTCTCCCAGACATGATGTCTTTCTTCAGGGATTGGTCCATTCTGACAACATGTCCAAAATATTTAAGATGCAGTATAGACATCCTTGCTTCCAAGGAGTACTCTGCTTACGCTTCTTCTTGGACAGATCTATTGTTTCTTTTGGCAATATAAAGCCATATTATTTTAGTTTAATTTTCATTTCTCTGTTGACTAATATTCACCATTTGTTCATATGCCCATTCTATATTCTGAGTGTGATGTGTCTGCTAAATATTGTTCTCATTTTTATTTCAGTTTTTAAAATTTTTGTTGATGTTCTATATATATTACAGGTTGTTGTTGTTGTTGTTGTTGTTAGGTGCCATCGAGTCTAAATATTGTTCTCATTTTTATTTCAGTTTTTAAAATTTTTGTTGATGTTCTATATATATTACAGGTAGAAGAACTTTGTCTTGTCAGATATATTTTTTGTAACTATTTCCTTCCAATTCATAGTTTTCTTTTTCATTTTTGTAAATATGTGCTTTGAAGGGCAAAGTTTTGAATTTTGTGAAATCCAAATTTCTTTTTATACATTTTGAACTTTCTGTGTCCTACTTAAGAAATATTTGTCAAAGGCAACATCACTAAAATTTCCTCTTATTTTCCTCTTCAAACCTTTTTATAAAAGTACTTGAGGCTTGAACCCAGGGACTTGAATATATTTTGCAAGTACTCTACCATTGAACTGCATCCTCGGTGCATTTTGTATTTTTATTTTATTTTTCTATTTTGAGTTAGGGTCTCACTAAATTATGCAGGCTGCATCTGGACTCAAACTTGTAATTCTTCTGCCTCAGCCTCCCCAGTCACTGAGATTACAAGTGTGCACTACCATACCTGGCTCCTACTTCAATATTTATAGTTTTAATTCTTGCATGTAACTGTATGACCTATTTTGAGTTTATACCTGAATATTGTGTCAGATTGAGGTTTAATGCTTTTACATATGACTATCCAACAGTCTCAGTATAGTTTGATACAAATATTATTCTTTCCCTGTTAAATTTCCTGGACCCCATTACAAGAAATCAAATGGCTATACATGTGTTGATCTATTTCTAGATTATCTATTCTGCTCTCTTGACTTATATGTCTATCTTTACGCTGTGACCATAATGTCTTGTTTAGTGCAGATTTGAAATAATTTTAAAGTCAGATATTTTAGATTCTCTAAACATGTTGTTCTTTGTCAAATTGTTTTGGTCATTCTAGCTCATTTGCATTGCTGTATAAATTGTAGATCAGCCTTCCATCCTCAGAAAAGACTGCTGGAATTTTGATGACCATAATATTAAATCTATACATATATAGATCAATGTAAAGGGGAAATAGAAGAATTAAAATATAGGTGGTTCTGATTATTGAATAAAGTAGATATCTCCATTGGAAACTTTTTCAAATACTCATACATACTTTGTAGATTTGGGTGTGTTATACAGATTTTTCAATTTTATCCAAAAGCTTTCCATAATTATTAATTATGCTATAAATGGACTTGTTCCATTTATTTATTTATTTATTTACTTATTTACTTATTTATTTATTTTTGGTGGAGATTGAACCTAGAGCTTCACACATGCTGAATACATGCTCCACCACTGAGCTACACTCCCAGCTAGACTTATTCTTTATGAATTTCACATTCTGGCTGGGCACAGTGATTCATGCCTCTTATCCCAGTGACTTTGGAAGATGAGGCAGTAAGATCATGAGTTTGAATCAACAGGTAGTTTATTTAACTTGGTAAGACCCTGTCTCAAGATAGAAACAAATGAAAAAGTGGGCTAGGGGTGCTGCCCAGTGGGAGACCACTGCAAAGTATATGTGAGGTCCTGGGCTCAACTCCTAGATACTGTAAAAATAAAATAAAATAAAATAAAATAAAATAAAATAAAATAAAATAAATTCACTTTCTGATTGGTCATTTTGAGAATATATAAGTAGAATTGATAGTTGTACACTGACCCTATATCTTGCAATTCTGCTAATGTCATTTATTACTTCTAGTACTTTTCTTCTAGATTTCTTAGTGTTTTCTGTATGGAAAGTCATCCCATCACAAATAAAGACCTTGTTACTCCTCCTTCACCAAACACAGGCCTTTTATTTTCAAAGTTAGGGCTTCATGTTGAATTGAAGTGATGGGAGCAAAAATCATTGCTTCATTTCTGATCTTACAGAGAAATTATGAGGTGCTTTACAACTAAGTGAAGCTGGCTATAGGTTTTCAATTGATTCTTTCCTTTAGATTGAAGATATTCCATCTTATTCCTTATTTACTGAGAGTTTTAATCATGAATACATGCTGAGATTTGCTAAATTATTTATAGTAATTAGCATGATGAAACGGTTTTAATTTTTTAATTTGTGAATATTGTGAATTATATTAATTGATTTTTAATTATTAAGCTAACAGTGAATTCTTGGGAGGAATTCCATTTGGAAATGATACATGATTTCATATATACATATAAACATACATACTTATGTATATATATGTGCATATATGTGTGTGTATATATACATATATACACATATATACATGTATATATGTATGTATATATATGTATGTATGTATATATGTGTGTGTGTGTGTGTGTGTGTGTTTGTGTAGTTGGATTTAATTCTAATATTTCCTTGGGAGTTCTTACCTCTAGTTTTGTTTTAAAGTCTTTTAGTCTATCTGTAGCGTAATGCTGGTGCCATAAAATAAAAAGAAAAATGTTTCTTCCTCTCCTATCTTCTCTAGTGTCAATTGTGTAAAATCGATATTTCTTCCTAAAGCCATCTGAGCCATTCTTTCTAGGAATGCTTTTAACTGCAAAATCAATTTTTTATAGTCAGAGGGCTTTTCAAATTCTCTATTTTTCTTTGTAAGTTTTGGAAGTATATGTATTTCAAGGAATTTGTATATTTCATCTAACTTGTGAAACATTGCCATAAATTTGTTCATGTATCCTTTATGAACCATTTACTGTCTATAAAATGTGTGTAGATGTCTGTTTTATTTTTATATTGTTAAATTGTGTCTTCCTTCTTGTTTTCTTGATTATTTTTGTGAGATATTTATCATTTTTATTAATCAATTGCATTGGTTTCACTTTGTCTACATTTTTCCTATTTCATTGACTTTTCTTCCTTTATCTTTTCTATTATTTTCATCCTGTTTAAGATCAATTGAATGTTTTTTTTCCTAGGGTTTTAAATAGGGCCATGGGTTGCTTAGATGAGGCTTTTGTTTTTGTCTTTAAAAAAGCCTTCCAATGCTTATCTCTAAGCATTGTTTTAGTTGGATACCACAGATTTTGGGAGCTGTGTTTTCATTTTATTCAGCTGAAAGTACTTCTTAAAACTGTGCCTTCTTTGATTCATTGGTTATATTGATGTGCTTCTCATTATCCAAATGCTTAGGGATTTTCCACATCCTTTTCTTCTTGATTCCTAATTGAGTTCCATTAAAATCATAGAAAAAATTTTGTATGACTTGAAAATATTTGGACATATAAAGAATTGTTTTATGACTCAGAATATAAGTCAAGGGTACAGCTTACAAAGGATATATTCAACCTCTTCAATAGTTGTTGTTAGGTGCCATTGACTTGGTATCCAACTCATAGTGACCCTATGTACAACAGGTGAAACACTATTGTCAGTGATTGTCAGTGCTTCTCTGCTATTCATAGGGTTTTCAATGGCTGATTGTTTTTTGGGAGTGGGTTGCCAGGTCCTTTTCCCAAACCTATAGCCCCTGTTGTTCCCAGGTGGTCTCCCATCCAAGTACTAACCAGGCCTGACCCTGCTTAGCTTCCAAGATCTGACGCCACAGTGCTACAGCTGCAGACATTTCAATAGAGTGGTCTACAAATGACAATTATGTTGCTGGATAGTCATATTCAATGTTTATACTCATGATTTGTCATTTCCGTGGTTTATCAAATATTGAGATACAAGTGTTGAAATCTATCTCCAATGATTTTGAGATTTCTTCCTGTTTCTTGTCTCCTGTCTTTTGGACAGACCCAGATTTCCACCGCACCATTTTTCTTCTCTCTGATGACTTCCTTTAACATTTCCATTTCCTGAAGTGCTGGTCTGCTAGTGGGAAATGCTTTCAGTTTTTCTATGAAAAAAGTCTATGTACCTTTATTTTTGAAAGGTATTTTTGTTCAATATGGAATACTAGGATGACTGGTTTTTATTTTTCTTTAAGAGAACTAAAGATACCACTGCGCTTTCTCCCAGCTTGTTTCTGTCTCCTGGTGAGAAATTGGTTGACATTCTTAATGTCTGCTTCTCAGCACATACTGTGTATTTTCCTAGTGTGCTTTTAGAGTTTTTCTCTTTATCAATAATTTTAAGCATTATAGCCATAAAATGATTATGAGGTGACTTGATACAGTTTCCTTCATGTTTCTTTTACTTGGAGTTCAGTGCTGACCTCCTGAGGTCAGGCAGTATCTTAGTATAAGACTGCCATAGGCAAGGTAGCTCGTAAACATCAGAAATGTATTTCTCTCAGTTCTGGAGGCTACAAGCTCAATATCAAGGTGCTAGTAGGTTCAGTGGCTGGTGAGGCCCCAGATCCTGGTTCATAGATGAGGTTTTCTTCCTGTGTCCTCAGATGGCAGTAGGTGTGAAGGAGCTTTCTGGGGTCTCTATTGCAAAAGCATTAATCTTGCACATGAAACGTCTGCTGCAGTAACCTAGTCATCTCCTCAAGCCCCATCTCCAAGTATGGTCAAACTAGTGATTAAGAGACACATTCAGTCTGTGAAGCTGGGGGTATAATTTTCAAGACTTTGTGAGAGTGGTGATATATACCCGGAATCCCAGGTCCTTAGGAAGCTGAGACAGGAGGATCATAAGCTTGCAGCCTGCTTGGGTTACATACCAAGTTGAAGAATAGCCTGGGCAACTTTGTGACACCCTGTCTCAAAATAAAAATTAAAAAATGAGGATGTAGCTTAGTGGTATAGCACTTACCTAGCATATCCCAAGTGCTGCAAAAAATAAAATAAAATTAAATTAAATTAAATTAAATAGAAAAGGTGTTAGTTATCTTTCCTTTAAGTATTTTTCCTTTCTCCCTGACTTGCTCTCCTGTGAATCCACTGATATACATTAGACGGCATGAAAAGTTATCCTCTAGCTCATGGAGGCTCTGATCATTTCTTTTCCATCTTTTCCTCTTTCTTTCGGGGTAGTTTATGTTGTTGTTACTGTTAGGTGACATCAATTTGGGTCCAACTCATAGCGATCCTATATACAACAAAATGAAACACTCCCCAATTCTGTGCCGGGAACACAAACTTTCTTTAATATTTAAGCCCATTATTGCAGACACTGTATCAATCCATCTAGTTGAGGGTCTTCCTTTTTTCTGTTGACTTGCTACTCTCTCAAATGTGATGTCCTTCTCCAGGGATTGGTCCCTCCTCACAACATGTCCAAAATACATCAGACATAGGATAGCCATCCTTGCTTTTTCTAGGACACATCTGTTGGTTCTTTTGGCAGTCCATGGTATAATTAATATTCATCTCCAGCATCATAATTCAAAAGCATCAATTCTTCTCCTGTGTCTCTTATTCACTGTCCAGCTTTCACAACCATATGATGCAACTGAAAATACCATGGTGTGAGTGAGGCGCACCTTTGTCTTCAATGTGACATCTTTATTTTTCAATATTTTAAAGAAATCTTTTGCAACAGCAAAATTTTTTGATTTCTTGACTGCTGCTTCCACAGGTGTTGATTATAGAACCAAGTAAAGCCAAATCTTGTACAACCTCAATCTTTTCTCCATTTATCATGAAGTTGCCTACTGACCCAGTTGCAAGAAATTTTGTTTTCTTGATGTTGAAGCACAATCCATACTGAAGGCAGTGTTCTTTGATCTTCATTAGTAAATGTTTCAAATCCTCTTCACTTTCAGCAAGCAGAGTTGTATTACTGCATCTTTAAGTCCATTTACATTTTCTTGTACAGTGTCCAATTTGCTATTAATTCTTCCCCGTGTGTTTTCCTTCTCCCAGAAGTTTAATCTGTGTTTCTTAATACCTAACTTACCTCCCTTTAAGGTGTGGTTCAGTCCTCTATATTCTGAAATATACAGGGTTTATTTATAGTAACTGGCTTAAAGTCTTTCTTTACTAATTTTATCATGAGTCCTTTTTTGTTTGTTTGTTTGTTTGTAGCCCTGGAAAAAAAATGTGAAGATAAATTCACCACTTGTTACTCCATTGTGACTGAACTGAAATCTTTTTTTTTCTTACTTTTAGTTCTAATCTTATATTTAGTTTTATAAGAAATTTCCAGAACTTTTTCAAAGTGGAGTGCAATAGTTTTGATCAGAAATGTCCCCCAAAGGCCTATGTGTTAAAGGGTTGGTTGCCAGCCTGTGGTGCTAGTGGGAGGTGTGAGATTCCTCAGGAAGTGGCCTAGAGGAAGTCAGGTCATTGGAGGTGTGCCCTCAGAGACTTTGTTCCTCTTCCTGTTCCTTGTGTACTCCCAGACCACAAGGGAAAGTATTTGCTCAGCCACGCACTCTGGATTACTGCTGTCCAGCACTCCATCAGAGGCCCAAAGCCTTGGGTCCATCAGTCACTGGATTGGGATCTCCAAAACTATGAGCCAAAATAAACCTTTTGTGTTTGTAAGTTAATTATCTCTGGTATTACATTACACCGATGGAAAGCTGACACATGGAGGTTTTGAATTGTACTTCCTTCAACCATGTTTTAAAGTTTATGATGCTTCACATACTCTTCAACACTAGGTGTTACCAGTTTTAGCCATTTGAGTGGGTGTATATTATCTTGTTATAAATTTAAATTCCATTTCCCTTTTGACTACTGTTCCTTAGTGTATCATATATTCAATGAACATTTGTTTCTTTTCTTTTGTGAAGGATCTGTACAAACCTTTTTAAAAGTTCATTTCCTTGTTTTACTTTTTATTATTGAGTTAATGGGAACTGTATAATCCTACATACCAGTGTTTGTCAGATCTCTTTTTCTGAAAAGATTTCTCTTTGTGTCTGTGGCAACCAAATCCATGTTTGTAATGTGTTTCTTGATAATGTATATAGTTCAGCGCCTTTTTTCTTCAATGGTCATTGCTTTCTGTGTTCTAGCTAACAGCCAGTTGTTTTCCTCCACAGTATAAAGGAA
>VMDO01001571.1:142453-202288 GCA_007922755.1 Pedetes capensis
CTCTCTCTCTCTCTCTCTCTCTCTCTCTTTCTTTCTTTCTTTTATTCTCTGTTGTGGTACTGAGGATTGAACGCAGGGCCCTGCGCATATTAGAAAAGTGCCCTTTCACTGAACTGCATATCTAGCCATAAGTTGATCATTATTTTAAAACAGCCTTCCTGCCCCAAAGACAGCTGTCTGTGGAAAGGTGGTCATCCAAGGATGAAGATACTGAGCTAATGCCCTCTGTGCAGGTGTGCAGCCTCTACAGCTCAGCTGAGGTGACAGGGCGGAAGGGGAGACACTCAAGCTTACTTCCTGTGGCCCCCCTGGCTCTTGAGGGTAGGGAGGACAGGGCGGCACTGCTGGGGCCCAGGGCCGGCAGCCAAGGGGCCTGCAAGTCCTCTCTGTCCAGCCGCCGTAGGACCTTCCCCATAGTGCTCTGGGGGCCTCTGGATGCACCACCTTCCGCCCCTGTGCAGGGGCTTTGTAAGTCTGCCTCTCTCCAGGTCAGCCTCCCTGAGGGAGAGTTTCAACAAGCCGTGCCTTACCCCTTGCCCACAGCCTGCGATGGTTTTTCCAGCCTCGCTGCAACCAACCCCCAGGCCCTAGGCTGGGCGTGCTGAGGAGGGCACAAGGGACAGTACAAGAAACCACACACAGCATGGAGGAGCGGCCTGTCAACTCAGCGATGGGGAGGCTGAGGCAGAAGGATTGCAAATTCTAGACAAGGGAGACTCTGTCTCAAAATAAAAATAAACATAAGGATGGGATGCAGCTCAGCCCAGCTATAGAGCACTTGCTTAGTATGTATAAGACCCTGGGTTCAACCTCCACTACTGGGGAAAAACAAACAAACAACAACAACAACAAAAATAAAGCAAGGGATCAACAATGCCAAACTGGTAGAAAGATTAGTGAAAATAGGACTCACAGGTAGCTACCGGATTAATCACACAGTGCTTCACTTGGGGAAAATCCACTGGAGGGACCAAAGTGGAGAAATGACTGCCCGCTGGGGGCATTTGGGGATTATGTGGATCCAGTGTAGCCTAAATTAGCCTCCCAGAAGATTTAGCTGTGAAGGGCAAGTGGCACAGGATTTCTAGAAGAATGGAGAAAGTTCCAGCAATTCTAGTCTCTACTCTCATCTATAGACCAGGGATCACTAACACGGTCTCCACAGGCTTCCTACAGCAACTGAGTGAAATAATCCCTTTATCATCCCTACTATCATATATATTTGTTAGGTGCTGTCGAGTCAGTATCTGACTCATAGCGACCCTCTGTACAACAGGGGAAACACTATTGTCAGTGCTTCTCTGCTGTTGATAGGGTTTTCAATGGCAGATTGATTTTTGGGAGGGAGTTGCCAGGTCCTTCTCCCAAGCCTACAGCTACTGGTGTTCCCAGGCAGTCTCCCATCCAGGTACTAACCAGGCCTGACCCTGCTTAGCTTCCAAGATCTGACGGGATCGGATGCCACAGGACTACCGCTGCAGGCATCATATATATAGTAAGAACTTAATAAGTGTTAAACATTATTATTATTTTGAATTGTTAACAGTCTGGGAATGAGAAATACAATGTCATTACTTCTTAAATTATTTGTTTCTTTAATTATTAGTTTGTTACTAGTTAGCTGGACCTTTGAATTGCTTCTACGCAGTGAGTTCATACTGCTTGCCTACTTCTGTTGAGATTTTTCTTTTGCTTATTAAGTTTGAAGGGTTTCCTTTAATGTGTTTGCTTGCATGGGCCCCTGCCCTGTCACTCCACACTGCATGCCAGAGAGCACTATTTTTGGCATTCTTTTACCTTTCCTTCAATCTTCACTACCACCTGCACTTTCTTAATATAAAGTGGAATTTTAGCTCCTGATGATAATTACTTTTACATTAGACCTCTAAGTACTTACACATAATTTCTTAGCAACTATTCGATTTTGAAATCCTATTATCTGCTGCGAATTTAGACTCTACAAGTGATATGACTTTCATTATCTGCTCTGTACCACATTGGCTTTTCATTCTATAGGTAAGGTTCCTTTCTCTGTACTCTAAAACTTTCTTTTCTAAAAAATTCTTTTATAAATTTCAGCCTTTATATATCTTTTTTATCCACTGGCAGAACTCTCATAAGATGGATTTTGGAAATTTCTAGATTGATTGTTTTTCAGGTTTCAAGGTTTTCTGTCTAATACCCATCTTTTGTTCCCTTCCCACAAGTTTCTACCTTACAAATGATATACTTTCTGTTATGATTTGATCTAAATGTCCCTGAAAGGTCATGTGTTTGAACATTGGGTCCCCAGCAAGAGATGTTATTCTGAGAAGTTACAGAACTTTGGAAGGTGGGATAATAACTATGCAGGAGCAGCTCCTTGGGGCTGGGTCTTTGGAGGTTTTTACTCAGAGTCCTGGTTACCATGGCTTTCTATTTCCTGATCACCAAGATGTAAGCTTATGTGCCTTGTTGCCTGCTGCGGCCACTATACCTGCCACCACTACTGAATGATATCCTCTAACCATAAGCCCCTAGTTTGTTTTAGTCATTTTCTATGACATAGCAATGCTCCAGCTGACTATTACACTTACCAAGAATCTCAGTTTATACCACTTTTTAATCTTTTGTTTCCACAACAATATTTTAAAACTACAAGGACTTTTTTTTTCCATATTGAAATTTAAACCTGGGGCATCTCATATTCTAGGCAAGCACTATACCATGAAGCTAAATTCTTAGTTCTTCTTTTACATTTGTTTTGAGACACGGTCTTGTTATATGGCCCAGGCTGGCCTTGAGATCAAACTGCCTCAGCCTCCCAAATAAACTGGGATTATAGATTTTCACGCTTAAGAACTCTTAAGAAGTTTTTTTTCCCCCTTCCCATTAACTACTTCCTCTCCATCTACTTCTTTCTTCATATCCTACTTATGTGCCTCCTCCAGTTCTTTCCTAATTAATTAGATTTTTTTTTATTTTTTATTTTTCAAGAAAGGATCTCACTATGTAGCCCAGGGTGGCTTCCAATTTGTGAAGCTCCTGCCTCAGCCTCTCGAATGTGGGGATTGTAGGTGTGTGTAGAAATCAATTCTTTTTTTTTTTTTTTTTTTTTTTTTGATACTGGGGGTTGAACCCAGGGCCTCATGCTTGCATGCTTTGCAAATACTTTACCACTGAGCTGTACCCTCAGCCCATTTTTTTTACTTTTTGAGACATGTTCTCACTAAATTATCAGACTGCCTCCAGTCTCAAACTTGCAATCCTCCTGCCTCTCCCTCCCTAGTTGCTGGGGTTACAGGCCTGAGCCACTGCTCCTGGCCTAGATATCAATTCTTGAAAAAGACTACTTAGTGAAAGATTTTCCTTTTTTGTACTATATTAATTTTATTTTCTTAGGATTTGCTATATTGTTTGCATATGATGGCTCATTAATAGTTTTTAATCCCTATTTAGACTGTAAATATTTGTAAATAACAGTCTAAATTGAATACATTGCTTGCCAAGTCTATTTTCTCATTTGCATAAGGAATCTGTGGGAAAAAAAAATAAAGCTCCAAATTAAGTTTATCACATTTAGTGACCTGAAGAGCCCAGGGGAATGGGAATTGAGCTGGAACTCACAGATCACTTCTCTTCCAGGCTGGAGCCTCCCCATTTCTCCCTCTGTTTATGTTACCTAGTGCTGTTCTGGTGAACAGTGGCTGGTGCCAGAGCTCCTGCTTCAGAGAGTTGTTCGTGGTTGTGATGGTAGGGACTGGCTCACCTACTCTTGCTATGTGGCTAGTGACAGATAGAAGGAAGTGAGCCTAAGTAACCTGACTGGGAGTTGTTTGAGGACCTCCATCTGAACATGCTGCATGGAGCCTGGTGGGCGTGCAGCAGATAGTGACAGACACTAAGGGAACACAGATCAGATCCAGCTGGAATGCAAGTGTGGAGAGATGGGGGGAAGTGATCAGCATAAAAGATGCAGATGATAGTTCTAAGAGAAAAAATAGCACAACCAAAAAGAAAACTTTAATAGGGCCAAAAACTGGAGACATACACTCATTTGGAAGATGAGGGAACCAGGAAAAATGTGGCACACAATGTGGACCCAGAGAAAGAATTACCATAAAGTCAGTGGAAGATCATCAGCCTAGAGGGCTTACATGTGCAAAAATTGACAACACTAGATGGGTGGCATCTTACTATACAAACTATTGGGTGAAAAGCAAAACTTAAAATTACTACATAGTCATATTTGACTGTCCATTTCTAAGATCTGGATATCCTGTCTTACTCTGGGTTTTCTAGTTTTTAAAAGATTTGTTTCAGCTACATTTTGACATATAAACTTACATTTTGTTGTCTGAATAAAAGGCTCCATAGAATAAAATAAGCCTAGGGTTACCCTCCAAGCTTGTTCTTATCACAGTAAAGTTGTTGTTGGTAGGTGCTCTCCAGTCATGTCTGACTCATAGTGACCCTTATAGGGTTTTCAATGGGTGATTGTTTCAGGATTGCTTAGGGAGTGGATCGACACATCCATCTCCCTTTTTTTTTTTTTTTTTTTTTTTTTTTTTTTTTTTTTTTTTTTTTTTTTTTTTTTTTTTGGTGCTGAGGATCAAACCCAGGTCCTCAAAGAGTACAGAACAGCACTGTACTAAGTTAAACCCAAGTCCATATCACAGTAGAGTAGAAGTCTCTAAATCATAGCAGCATTTGATGGATCCAATAGATAAAATAATCAGATCCCCTCATCCTGGGTCAAAATAAACACAAACACCATCTGAAAAGTGGGAAGTTCCCATTGTGAGCAGGGAGAATATCTTACAGCTGAATTGATGTAGCTTCAGAGGTTCAGGAGGAAAACACAATACAAAAATGGAATAGATACATATAATATGAAAAACCAAGAATAAACATTGAAGTCTGAGAGAAAGAGGGGAGAGGAAGGTGAAATCAAGATGGATATTAAAGATGACCGAAAATGTGAAAGATCAGAGAAAAACTGATCTACTTTGAAAAGCCCCATAGATGAAATAAACAATCCAAGATTTTTTTCTAGTTGAAAACTAAATATATTTGTTTATTTGAGTTATGAAACTTGATTTTCTCTGAAAGGTGTTATATCTGCCACACACACTCTCTAGTTCATGGATTGTTTCTGAGCCCCAATAAATCCCAACCACAATTAGAAAAGCAAAACAAATAAAAAATGGTGAGCAATGTCATTCTTCTCTTCATTGTTTGCAAAGACTCCCTCTTCATCGAATTTAATTGTATGCAAACTTACCTATTATATTGGCAGATTAACTTCAAAGCGTGGGAAAATCCAGCTAGAGCTAAAAGTTTTGTGATACAGCAAGCAGTATTTCTTTTTCCTGCATAGTTTTCACTGAAATCTCTGTGGTTCTCTCAGCTCTGCTGGTGGCCACCTGCTCTGCTGGGTGCTTCCCTAAGCATCCAGACCTTGTGGTAGGAGGCTGACAAGGAGGGTCACAATAGCAGTGAGCAAAATGGAGCCTGGGATGATCTGGGCTCTTCCCTCTCCTTTCTTCCAGATTAATCCCTTCCCTGAGATTTAGTGTGAGCCAGAAAGAAACTCCCATCAATACCAAAATTAATTCTCACTGAGATGTTATGTGGTTGTTAGGTGCCATCGAGTCGGTATCCAACTCATAGCGACCCTCTGTACAACAGGGGAAACACTATTGTCAGTGCTTCTTTGCTGTTCCTAGGGTTTTCAATGACAGATTGCTTTTTGGGAGGGAGTTGCCAGGTCCTTCTCCCAAGCCTACAGCTTCTGGTGTTCCCATCCAGGTACTAACCAGGCCCGACCCTGCTTAGCTTCCGAGATCTGATGGGATCAGATGCCACAGGGCTACAACTGCAGGCATTATGTGGTAAGGGGTTAAAATATTAACTCTTCCAAGAGTTGCTTCCAAGTCCAAAGGAATAAGTGAGCTGAAATTCACATCTATGACAGGCATTCAAGGATATGTGGGCAAGTCCTTGTTCTCCGATCCTTCAACCTCAGCTGATAAATACCTGCTTTCTATACCTTAGCACAATGCTTGCTCTTTTACAGGGAATGTAACAACAACAACAACAACAAAAGTAGTCCCCTTCCAAAGGGACTACAATCAGAAATTTGGCCCTCACATTTAAAGTTGAGTTTCCTTAGAGTGCGTCCCATGAAAAATTCAACTTGCCTTTTCTCATCTTGCTTAATTTCTCCTCTTTCTCTTCATGTTTGCTGGCAATTCACCCTTTTATCACCTTTTGAATGTTATTTCTTAATATGTGGGACCTTCTATGCCACCCATAGTTTATGGTTTGCTTTGCCCTCTTTGGTTCCCAGATGCAACTAATCCATGGTCACTGAATAACTCCTTTGAGGATTTCTTTGCTTATTTCCTCATAGATGATATCTGTGTCTTCAAACCAAATGCAGCTCCTAAAACACCAGTCTTCCTATTGCCCAGTTTCCTACAAAAGTGGTATTTCTGCTCGCTTGCTGAGTAACTTCATCTCGATGCTTATGTCATCCTTCAAAATATTTGTCTGTACATGCTGCTACCACTTTGTTTTCTTTCTTCCATTATTTCTACCAAGGCAATCCCGAAACAGTCAGCCATTGAAAACCCTATGAGGGTCGCTATGAGTCGGATACCGACTTGAAGGCACCTAACAACAACAACAACAACAACATTATTTCTTGAGTCTAATTTGGTTGGGCACTGTACCCAAAACTCCACAGAAAGCAGCTTTGTTCAAGTTCACCAGCTAAAGCCAGTGGTCTGGTTTCAGGGCTTCCTTCACTGGCCCCAAGCTGTGCCTGACACGGCCAGAGTCCCTTTTCTTCTCTGGCTGCTTCTTTCATGGGTCTCCTCCTCCTTCACTGGGTGGCCTTCTCATTCTCCTTCTTGGGTTCTCCTCATATCCCTCCACTCTAAGTGTGAAATGTTGCAGGCCTCCTCTCTCCCTTAAATGTCCTCTCTTTTCAGGTGCATTCAATTAGCTTCATGTGCATAAATTCTTTTATAATTTCAGCAGCTTTTAAATCCACATTCACAGCTTGGAACTCTACCCTGAAATTATGCTTAAAATTGCTTGTGTGTGTTCTCTGTGTGTGTGTCCAGCAATTATCTCTGTAAATGAATATGTCTAACATTGAATGGGGCTGGGATTTAGCTCAGTTGGTAGAGCGCTACACTGCAGTCTCTGAGGTCCCAAGTTCAATTCCCAGCACCGCAAAAATGGGAGAAGGACCTGGCAATCCACTCCCAAGGCAATCCCGAAACAGTCAGCCATTGAAAACCCTGTGAGGGTCGGTATGAGTTGGATACCGACTCGACGCACCTAACAACAACAAAGCAAACAGTTAATAAAGCAGCCTTGTCAGAGAAGACATTAGGACTTTGTAATATAAACACAGACTCAAAAGGGTTGTTTAAAAATATTTCCCAACAGGTGTGGCGGCCCAGCTGAGCTTCTTCCTCTGTGGCTGGGTGCAACTTCTGGCTGGATCTCAACACATCAGGGTTTTAACAGCTGACTGTTTGACCTGCCAAACATCCCCCCATCTTTTACCCTAGTGAATTTACTTGGTTTTTGTTTGTTTGTTTTCGTTTGTTGTTTTTTGCAGTACTGAGGGTTCAATCTAGGGCAGAGCACATGTCATCGAAGTGCTCCATCACTTAGCTGCACCCTAGCCCCATCCCTATTTTTATTTTGAGACAGGCTCTCTCTAAATTGCATAGACTACCTCTGGCCTTGAACTTGTGAAGCTTCCTTCTCAGCACCCCCAACTCACTGAGATTGCAGACATGTGCCACAGTGCCTGGCTCTGCTAGTGATTTTATATATCTCAGGTGGACACTTTGAAATGCTCTAAGTCACTATGTTAGAAGCTAGCCCAGCCGCCTGAATGTCAGGGAAGCTCCAGTGTTCTGCCAGCCCTGATTACTAACTAGTACACTTGCTCTTGGGCTGGGGTTTAGCTCAGTTGGTAGAGCGTGGCGCTGCACCCTCTGAGCACACAGGTTTCATCCCTAGCACTACAAAAATGAAAGAAGGATATGGTAATCCACTCCCAAAGTAATCCCAAAACAATCAGCCAGTGAAAATCCTAGGAAGATCGCCATGAATCGGACCCAACTAGAGGGCACCTAACAACAACCTGCTTGCCCTTATCTTAGCTGTAAGAGCAGAGGACACTTGAAATGCCCAATGTTGTGTTATTGAAGGCACAAAAAAGATGGAATGACAAGCAACAGCAAAACAATGCTTAGTACCTCCTTTAAAGTTCTAGGACCAACACTAAGTCGGTTTTCTCATCTCTTTTACCTTGCCTTCCTGTTTCCTGCATTAAGCATATATGAGCTGATGCCAGGCCTCAGCCATAGCCCAGCTGCCTAGCCTGCAAACTCACCAGTGGCGCTGTTTATATGCATCGCCTTAGATGCTCACGGTCAGAAACAGACCATGTGGTGAGGTTTCTCCATCTTTCCTAATTTACTTCTCGGTTGTTCTTTTTAAGATCATTTTTGTCTACTGAAGTGTTGGTCAACTTTCTCTTTCTGAGATTAATTGACTTAAAAAAACAGTTTATTTTGGTTCACATTTTTGAGGGTTTCAGTGTGTTGCTTCAGGCCTGTAGCAGACAGCACAGTACATAATGGCAACAGCAGGTGGTGGACGGGGCTGCTCACTTCATGGCAAGGGGTGAAGAAAAGAGGGTGGATGAGACGAGAGTCCTGTAACCCCCCTCAAGGACACACCTCAAGGTCCTAACCCTAATAGGCCCACCCCTTGAAAGGCTCTGTCACCTCCCAGTAGCACCAAGCTGGGGACCATGTGCCTGAGGGTAACATGCTAAATTCCAGCTACAGCATTGGGCCAGGAGCATCTGTACGGGAGGATCCCCATCATGCCAGCAGTTCTTCTACTTGAAGATGTAAGTCAACATGTAGGACTGCCAGGGCTGTGGAAAGGGTTTCCTGCTTGGCTTTAGTTGAGATGCTATCTGATATGGGTTGGTTGGCTCACATCTAATTTTATCTGCCATCAACTAAAAAAAAAATTACTGTTGAACTCAGAATGAAAAATTTCAGTTACTGTCAGGTAAGAAGAGATTTTGATCATTGTTTTCATACTGAGAATATAGAATACTTAATATTCTCTCTCATTAGGGTGAGAGGAAAATAAGCTTGCCAAGGGCCAGGGTCCTGTGCTGGGGAAAGATTTTGATAAGGATTCATCCCTTTCCAGTGGTCAAAGTTGCTGCAAAGTGGCTTAAAGCCTGACTCTCAGCCTCCTAAAGAGACAAAGAACAACACTCAGAGGGAAGCAATTCCATTTCTGGAATCTCCATGGTGTCATAACTGATTACCTTTCACACAAAAGCAGCACGGAGGGAAGAAAATACCAATTAGACAGAACAGGGCAGGCTCACATCTGTTAGTTTGCCACACTGTGGGGGCTTGTGTGTTGTGATAAGGCTGACAGCTCTGCCACTGGTACCTCAGATATGAGCAAGGTTATCCATGGTGGACAGGTTTTCAGCTAAGCGTCCAGACTAAGACAGACTAGGGAGTAGGACCTGGCGAACCAATCCCAAAACAAATAGCCATTGAAAACCCTATGAATAGCAAGGAAACACTGTCAGGTATAGTGCCGGAAAATGAGGCCCACAGGTTGGAAGGTACTCAAAAGATTACTGGGGAAGAGTTGCCTCCTTAAAGTAGAGTCTACCGTGATGACAGAAATGGAGTAAAGCCCCAGGGTGCTCAATTGCTGATGTGGCACAACTCAAAATGAGGAGAAACAAATGTAAACATCCATTAATAATCGGAACATGGAATGTATGTAGTATGAATCTAGGAAAATTAGAAATTGTTAAAAGAGAAATGGAGCACATAAACATTGACATTCTAGGCATCAGTGAGCTAAAATGGACCCGCATAGGCCATTTTGAGTCAGACAATCATATGGTCTACTATGCTGAGAATGATAAACTAAAAAGAAATGGGGTTGCATTCATCATCAAAAAAGTCATTTCAAGATATGTCATGAAATACAATGTTGGCAGTGATAGAATAATATCCATATGCCTACAAGGAAGGCCAGATAATATGACTATTATTCAAATTTATGCACCCACCAATAAGGCCACAAATGAAGAAAGGGAAGACTTCTATCAGCTTCTGCAATCTGAAATAGACCAAACATGCAATGAAGACATACTGATAATCACTGGTGACTGAAATGCAAAGGTTGGAAACAAAGAAGAAGGCTCATTAGTTGGAAAATATGGTCTTGGTGACAGAAACGAAGCTGGAGATCACATGATAGAATTTTGTCAGACCAATGACCTTTTCATTGCAAATACATTTTTTCAACATCATAAACAGAGACTATACACATGGACTTCACCAGAAGGAATATGCAGGAAACAAATTGACTACATATGTGGAAAGAGATGATGGAAAAGCTCTATACAGCAAATGTCAAAACAAGACCAGGTGCTGACTTGTGGATCAGACCATCAACTTCTCATATGCAAGTTCAAACTGAAGCTGAAGAAAATTAGAACAACTATATGAGAGCCACGGAATGACCTTGAGTATATCCCACCTGAGTTCAGAGACCACCTCAAAAATAGGTTTAATGCATTAGACACAAATGATAGGAGACCAGAAGACTTGTGGCATGACATAAAAGATATTCAAGAAGGAAGCAAAAAGTACTTGAAAAGACCAAATTACATGTCAAAAGAGACACTGGACCTTGCCCTCGAACTTCCAGCAGCTAAAGCAAAAGGAAGACATGATGAAGGTAAGGAACTAAACAGAAGATTTCAGAAGGCAGCTCGAGAAGACAAAAACAAATATTATAATGACATGTGCAGGGAGCTGGAGGCAGAAAACCAACAGGGAAGAACACACTCTATGTTTCTCAAGCTTAAGGAAGTGAAGAAAAAATTCAAGCCTCGAGTGTCAATTGTGAAATATTCTACAGGGAAAATATTAAATGATGCAGGAAACATCAAAAGAAGATGGAAAGAATACACAGAGTCATTATTACACATAGAATTGGTAGATGACCAACCATTCCAAGAGGTTGCATGTGAAGAGGAACCAATGGTGTTGAAGGACGAAGTGGAAGCTGCCTTGAAAGAACTGGCGAAACACAAGGCTCCAGGAATTGATGGGATACCAATAGAGATGTTTCAACAAACAGATGCAGCACTGGAGGTGTTAACATGCTTATGCCAACAGATTAGGAAAACAGCTACTTGGCCAACTGAGTGGAAGAGATCCATATTTGTGCCTAGTCCCAAAAAAGGGGATCCAACTGAATGTGCAAACTATCGCACAATATGATTAATAACACACACCAGCAAAATTCTACTAAAAATCTTTCAGAAGCGACTGCTGCAGTATATAGACAGAGAATTACTGGGAAATCAAGTGGGATTCAGAAGAGGGCAGGGAACCCAAGACATCATTGCTGATGTCAGGTAGATATTAGTTGAAAGCAGAGAATATCAGGAAGATGTCTATCTATGTTTTATTGACTATGTAAAAGCATTTGATTATGTGGATCATAACAAATTATAGATAACACTTTGGAAAATGGGAATACCAGAACACCTAATTGTGCTCATGAGAAATCTGTACATGAACCAGGAGGCAGTTGTCCAAATAGAACAAGGAAACACTGAGTGGTTTAAAGTTGAGAAAGGTTTGTGTCAGGGCTGTATATTTTCACCCTATTTATTCAATTTATATGCTGAGCAAGTAATCTGAGAAGCTCGATTTTATGAGGAAGAACGCGGCATCAAGATTGGAGGAAGGCTCATTAATAACCTGCATTATGCAGATGACACAACTCTGCTTGCTGAAAGTGAAGAGGATTTAAAACATTTACTGATGAAGATCAAAGAGCATAGCCTTCAATATGGGTTATGACTAAATATCAACAAAACAAAAATCCTTACGACTGGGTCAGCATGCAACTCCACAATAAATGGAGAAAAGACTGAGGTTGTCCAAGATTTTGCTCTGCTTGGCTCTATAATCAACACCTGTGGAAGCAGCAGTCAAGAAATCAAAAGACGCATTGCTCTAGGAACAGGTGTGGCAAAAGATCTCTTTAGAGTATTGAAAAGCAAAGATGTCACATTGAAGATGAAGGTGCGTCTGACTCATGGCATGGTATTTTCAGTGGCATCATATGGTTGTTAAAGCTGGACATTGAACAAGAGAGAAAAAGAATTGATGCCTTTGAGTTGTGTTGCTGGAGATGTCTATTGCATATACCATGGACGGCCAAAAGAACCAACAGATCTGTCCTGGAAGAAGTGCAACCAGAGTGCTCCAGAGGAAGCAAGAATAGCCAGACTGTGTCTTACATATTTCGGACATGTAGTCAGGAGAGATCAATCCCTGGAGAAGGACATCATGTTTGGGAGAGTGGCAGGTCAATGCAAAAGAGGAAAACCCTCCACCAGATGGATTGACACAGTGTCTGCAACAATAGGCTTAAACATAAATAAGATTGTTTGCCTGGCACAGAATCGGCAAGTGTTTCGATCTGCTGTACATAGGGTTGCTATGAGTCGGACTCGACTTGATGGCACCTAACAGGAACAACAGGGCAGGCTCCTGCTGAGGGTGTGAAGGGTCAGCCCAGGCTTGTCCTGTCTTACAGAGGGACTCCCTTAAGCCACCCCCACAGTGGACAGTGGGCTCTATTTTTAATGCTTCCAAAACTCAGACAGTTTTCCATTTCCCCAGGACAATCAGAAAAGGTCTGCCTGTGCATTGTTCTTTATTACCCAGGCACAAAAAGCTAGAGAGCTTTAACTATCAAATACCATAAGATTTTAATGGATAGCAATGGCCTTTCACTGTAAAAAGCTAAGTCCCCTCTGCCCTCAAACAATAGCCAGATGTTGAAATATATTCTGCTTACAACTAGAACTATAAATAAGGTGGATCTGAATATATTCTAGTAGTAGAGGCTACCTTTCCAGCACCAAGGATTTCACTTGCTTGATTGGGTATAAACAATAGTGAAAACTAGAGCAGCAAGGTAGATGTATAGTGCTTCTGTGGGTTTTAAGACAGAATTATTTGCCCCTGGAATCTCTTTCTTTTGTATGCCTGGGTGGTCAGCCTAGATGTTAATTTCAACTCTTTTTTCTTAAACATAGATAATAAACTACTATTTATTTTAGATAACCTCATAAATTATTTTTACATCCCCCTCTTCTTGCCCTTTATCTTCTTCTTTTAGTTGAAGAACAATGTTTGAGAGAGAAAAAGGGGAAAATATGAGAGGAGCATTAACCCTGAAGCATTAACAAAATACTTTCATGAAGACATAGTTAAATAATTTCTCCAAACTGGCACTCTCCAGAAGTCATATAAATTTGGATAGGTCTTTACAGAGTGAGGACTAAGACTTCCATGCTGAAATAATGGAGGAAACGGTAGATTAACGGCTGGTTTTCTTTGTTACCCCTCAGGAGTGCTCAGAAGGCTTAGTCTAATATGGGTTGATCTCCAAGAGGAAAGGGAGCAGATGATATTCTTCAAGTTTTTCCAGCAGAAACAGTCCTTTTCTCACAGAAGACCAGCCACAGTGTATATTATGTTGATCTGGGTAAATATGATTCGGGGAGTAAAAGTTAAAAACACTGATCTCTTTGGTCTCTTCACATGGTACCTCACATTCTCTGCTATGCCAACAGTAGAGTAATTAACATCCAGGCCACTGTACAGTGAAGGGCAGTTAGTCCAGGACAGGGTAGAAAGAACTAGGTGCCTCGTATTCACTTCCTCTCCTAGGATTTCTCCATCACACCCTCCATTTTCTTAAGTTATACACAATGTACATTTCCTGTCTTAAGCAACCTGGTCGGTGCTCGTTCCCTCTTTTCGGGACAGGTGACTAATTCATCACTATCTAAAGAGTCACAGTGAGTTCTGCAGAGTCAAGATGGTAGACCAGTGGAATTCATCTTATGGTTGCTAAAGAGGGTCAAGGAACCAAATACTCAAAGAGAAGAACATCCCAAAGAAAGGAAGTAGACTCATCACCTGGGCAGTGCTTTTGCAAGCTCTGTTGGCATAGACAACACTGATAAACTATTTACATGAGCAACTCAGGCCTGGACACCAGGCTCCTGTTTGCTTGAAATGGGGCAGGATGTTTGCCTTCAAACTCTACCTTACTGCCTTAGTTTGTTCTTGTCCTCTTGACCTACAGACAGGTCTGGTGCTGATCTGCAGCAGACTGGTTTTCTTAAGACTGAATTTGACCACATCACTAAGTCGAAAAACAATCTCCATGGTTACTAATTAAATTTGAATTCAGCACCACATGGTGACAGGAGGCAAAAAAGGACAAGATTTGGATTTTAGATCTTCCCAAGTTGGGCATGTTAGGTGGTAACAGGAGAGAAGGACTAGTTGCAGACAGATTGGAACTCAGGATTGAGCATGAAAAACACATTTCTTAGACAAAACTAAGGTGAACTGGGGATACATCTGGGATATCGTTACTTGTGGAGTAGGAATCAAGCCAACTTGTTGATGTCATAAAAGGAGGCTTTATAACCCCCATCCTTCTCTTTACAAAATTTAGTTTACAGAGCCTTGGCAGGCCTGCTATCGGCTTCCAGGGCATTTCCAAAAGTGAAACAAGGGAAAAACTCCAGTTGCATCAGTATTTGGGTGTTCTTGGTTAGCCATCATTTTCTGGACTGGCCTTCACTGTCTCCATTCTGTCTTAGAATAGTTCAATGCAAAATAAACAAATGATTCAAAATAAGCAGTTGGCTGGGCATCTCCTGAAACTGCTTTGTTATCTTTCTTGTTGGTGTCATTAGCTCATTGTTTCACTAAAATGGGGGTGAAGGGAAATTGGTGTAAATTCTTACTGGGTCAGTGATAACACAGGTAGTATCTTGAATAGTTTATCAACAGAAATAAAAGTATAAGAAGTAAATTTTTCTTTTGTAGAACAGAGGATAGAGCTTAACCTAGAGTAGATGTTTAAAGTTTTCACTAATGAAATTAATGACTGCATGGTGGCTATAGAATTGCTGCCCTTTTCATCTTAAATGTTAGGGGTCTCCCTCTCCCCACCAGTGGTCTAGTGATCAACTCTTTTGACTGCCATTTGGAAAGACCTCTGCCTTCTCTGTAAAGTTCAAGTTGGCTGCTTTTGCAGAATTTGGATATGGGGAAATATGAAATGATTTTGACTGACTGATCTGCTTCCTTTAAGACTTCAGCTTAAAGACACAAAAGCTTTCAATATTTTAAGAGAGGGAACAAAGAATATAATGGCTTACCATGGCTGGGTCATGACAAAAGCACCTCAATGTCATAAGGAAAGATCTGGTGGTTTTAACCATGCTGATCCCTTCTCCTCCCCTTGCTGCTGCTGTGCTGAATTCAGAAGGCTATGCTTGATTCCCATGAAATCAAAAGTGAAAGCAGAGAAGCCCTGCTCTTTTGCTGCCTCCCCTCCTCCTTCCCAGCCCTCTGGTTGCCATGCCTCCTTCTCTTCCCAGCCACCTCTTCCTGTCTTCCCATCTTACCACTAATGTTACTTCCCAAAGGACAAAACTAGTCCTGCCATCACAGGCTGTAGTAAACCCCAGCCTAGGAATCTGTTTCAAATATAAATTTAACTCTCTCCTACCAGACACTGGCCTGCAGCTGTACCACTGTGGCATTGGATCCCGTCAGACTTCAGAAGCTAAGCAGGGTGGGGCCTGGTTAGTACTTGGATGGGAGAATGCCTGGGAACACCAGGTGCTATAGGCTTGGGAGACGGATCTGGCAACCCACTCCCAAAGATCAATCCACCATTGAAAACCCTATAAATAGCAGAGAAGCACTGACAATAGTGTTTCTCCTGTTGTAAGTAAGGTCACTATGAGCTGGAGGCTGACTCGATAGCACGTGACACCACCACCACCAGAGGCTGGGCACAGACACCCTTGCCACAGTTGGTTTCCACTTCTTCACCTCTTGCCAGTTCCATAATGTGGCTGATTGAAATGTCTTCTGACATACCAGCTTCCCAGTGACCACCAGCCTTGAGGACACACAGTCACAACCTACCTGACTTACCCCGCTGACTTCACACCCTGCATGGGCCATGAACATTTGCATAGCGACCACGTCTTGGCCACAGCATGACCAAGAACACGTGCCTACCTGCTAGAAGCTCCTCAGAATGCCTCACAAGAAATTTGCTTGGTGAAGGCTCTGGACCCCCAAAACAGCTTCACTCCCAGGTGTTGCTCACCCTGTGGTGGAGCACACTTGTCCAGGACAGTTGTCCTTTCCCACCAGCCCATGAGGTCTGCCACCTTCCTTCCTCTGGGGTGTGTAAGTAATAAGCCTCCCATTATTTCATGCTTCCTCTGTGTCTCACCTGACTGATAAACCCACACCTCACGTGCATACTGCTCGCAGCTCTCCTGGAGAGAGGTTTTTTAAGTCAGACAAGAGCCACAAAAGTATCTGCCAGTTGCAGACAAGTCTTCTGTGAGAGGGACACCTGGTCACAGGTCAGATACTTGGACATTAAGCCATCCACCAGGACAGAGAAGTGTTTTGTGAAAACACACATTGTAAACAACCACAACCAAATTCTTGGAGCTCCATCAGGACAGGGCTATAGTTTATAGGCACTCTGGAGAGACAGACCTCATGACTAAGTTAGAAAAATATTACAACATCCACTTACTAAGGGGTAGGTTTGTTTCCATAGGCTTATCACAAAATATAGTAGTCCTTCCTTATCCACAGTTTTATTTTCTGTGGTTTAAGTTACCTGTGACCAACAAAGATATGAAAATGTTAATGGAAAACTCCAGAAATAAACAATTCATACATTTTAATTGCCAGTGTGAGTACCATGATAAAATTTTATATCATCCCACTCCATCTAGCTGGATACATAAACCAGCTCTTTTGTCAGTGGATCCACACTGGTGGTAGTTTAGGGAGAAAGAGAGAGATGGAAAGGAAGAGAGACCACTTTCACATGACTTTTATGACAGTGTATAGTTATAAGTATTCTATGATTAGTTACCATTGTTGATATCTTACTGTATATAATTTATAGTATCTATTGAGTTTGGTACTACTTGTGGTTTTAGACACCACTGGAGGTCATAGAACATATTTCCCACAGACAAGGGGACTTTCCTAGTACACAGAACTTCCTACTACAGGGTGTGTCTACTTCAAAAAAATTATCTCCGTGTCCTTTTTACATTTGTTTATATGATTATTTTTCTCTTTTCCCCACTTTTACAGGCTGAATATAAAATGATCCCCACAGGCTTGTGTTTGAATGCTTGGTCCCCAGGTGCTGCTTCTGTTTTGGGAGCCTGTGGAACTTTGGGAGGTGGGACCTAGCTGGTAGAAGTGGGACACTGGTGGTGGGCATTTGAAGGTTACCTGACCCTCAGCTCTGGCCAAGTCTCTCTGCTTCCTGGTCCACATGATGTGAAGAGCCTCCTCCACTTGCCTCTGCTGATGGACTGAGCTCTTCTGCCAGGCCTTCCATGCCAGTATGGACTGACCCCTCTGAAATCATGAACAAAGTAAGCTTTTCTCTCCTCAGAGTGTTTCTGATAGGTATTTTGGTCATGGCAATTCAAAAACTAACTAATACAACTTGCTAGACCATAGTCTTTAATGGTGCCCTCCTGTTTTTCTCATCATTCTTATCCTGCTGTGCTAGCATCAGACCTGGCACATAGTAAGCCCTTTATACATATTTACTGAAGGAATACCATTTGAAAAAGATATCCGGTGCGGTCTATCATAGTGAGTCTGAAAAGGACTGTGATAGCAGCATGAAAATACACTTTAACAGTAAGATTTAGCTAGTAAAGCATGTGACCATCTAGAAATTGCCTTCCCCTCAAATGCATCTATAGGGATATTACCATTAGAGATTCTTTTTGTGACCGGTTAATAAACTCTTGGTTTGAAGTCCAAAGGAACCTGGAAAGGTTGACTGGCCAGGAGCCAACACCCCTTAAATCTGAATAAGAGTTCTTCTATAATCCCTGGAGTTAGCATGCCTGGGGCAGTACACAATTTACTGGGTGGGAGAGAATGAGGCTGTGGAGTGGGTTCACTGTGCGCTGGTGCCAAGACTGTCACAGTCTGGATACACAGACCCCACTGAAAAACAGAAGTTATGGGAAGCAGATTTGTTACCTACAGGTTAGCAACAAAGGGCTGCAGATGCCTGTGATGAATTCAGAACTGATCAGAGGCTCTGGAAGCCATCCAGTGAGGAAGGGGCTCTCTACACAGTTGTCTCCCTGTGAAGTCCTGCAGAGTGGTCCTCCTGGATTTGCTACCCAGGGGGCCATTGACACACTGGACCAAGACCTTGAAGCACACCTCATTTCTTGGGTCCTGGAACACAGCTCAGAGCTCCAGAAGCTCCAGCCAGTGCCTGCCTTACTCAGGATATGGCTTTCCAAGCACATTCTAGTTATTGAGAACCATGAGCAAGACCAGGGGAGAACTGGGTCACTCCAAGGCCATGTGAAGAGGTGTCCTGTGGAGGCCACAGCCGGCTTGGAAATTGAGAATGTTTTCTGTTACAAAAAAAGCTACAAAATGACAATGAAGCTCTTGCTTCTCTCAGAAGTGGGAGGATTCAGGGATCCAGACGGCTGTGCTTCGCAGGCAATTTGGGGCAGAGGCGGCAGGACCTCAGACCAGAGCCACATGAAGATTTAGAGTGGAAACTGCGGAGAAGCAGCAAGAAGCTGCTCTCTGAAAAAGAGGGCCAGAAAAACATCCTCCTGCCAATGCAGGCATTTCTGTGGCACTAATCCATCAAGATTTGTTTCCAGAAAGGAACATCTACCTGAATCCACATATAACCACAGGCTTCTTTTCTTGATTTTAAATTTTGACTTTACATGGCCTCTGATCAGAGCAACTTCCTCAATGGGAGGGAGTAAAACCTCAGCAGAGATTTAAAGCCTAAACTCAAAATGTGATGGTGCGCCAGGCGTGGTGGCACACACCTGTAATCCCAGCGGCTGGGGGGGGCAGAAGCAGGAGGATCACAAGTTCGAGACCAGAGGCAGTCTGCATGAGACCCTATCTCAGAAAGTAAAAAAATGGGCTGGGGGTGCAGCTCAGTGGTCCAGCACTTGCAGAGCATGCAAGCATGAGGCCCTGGGTTCGACCCCCAGCATGGCAGAAAAAAAAAAAGTGATGGTGCATAGAGGCCAGATAGGGTGAGCTTTTATTCCATTCCCCCTCTCTACCCCTCTCTCTCTCTCTCTCTCTCTCTCTCTCTCTCACACACACACACACACACACACACACACACACACACACAAACACATATATGTGCATACATATACATCCACAAACTCAAGGAAACAAACCACTACAAGTAAGAAAAGAAACAACAGCAGTTAGATTTTTGCTTTGTCTAAGGTAGTCCATCTTTAGAATCGTACAGCACTACATAGAAGTAGGGCTGCAGTTTAGCTTAGTTGGTAGAGTGCTGCTCTGCACTCTCTGAGGACCTGGATTTGATCCCAAATACTGCAAAAATAGGGGAAGGATGTGGTAATCTACTCCCAAAACAATCCCGAAATGATTGGCCATTGAAAACCCTATGAGGGTTGCCATGACCCTCGACTCAATGGCACCTAACAACAACATAGAAGTATTATTTAATCTATTTATTTATTTAAATTGACAAACTCAATTACTGAAGTTTGTTCTATGTAAAATTTGAACTTAGACTCTGCCTAACTCCCATGAAGAAATGTTTTTTCTGAATATATTATTTTAGCTTTAAAATATTTTAAGTTAAATTTCTTTTTAAACTGATGCACAAAACATAAATTAAGCAAATCAATGTGATGTTTTGATTCATGTACATATTGTGTAATTTTTAAATCAGATTAAACATGTTTATCTCCTCAAACATCTGTCATTTCATTAAGCCAAAACATTCAAGATCTTTTCTTCTAGCTTTATGAACTATACAGTACCCTATTGTTTTCTGTAGTCAATAAAAACTGGATCTGCAGAACTTCTTGTTCCCATCTAAATGTAATTTGGTACTTACTGATCAACTGTTTTCCATCCCTCCTTCCCCACCTCAGATCCCCAGCTTCTGATAGCCACTATTGCTGCTCTAAACTTCTATGATATCAAGGTCTTTAGATCTCACATAGAAATGAGCTCATGTGGGACTTGTCTTTCTGTGCCTGCCTTATTTGACTTAACATAATGATCTCAAGTTCCATACAAGTTGTCTCAAATGCCAGGACTTCATTCTGTTTTATGGCTGAATAGTATTTCACTTCATTTACCTTACCATTTTCTTTATGCATGCATCTGTTGATGGACACTTAGTTTGTTTGCATGTCTTAGCTATTGTGGATAGCGTTACAGCAAACATGGGAGTGCAGATGTCTCTTTGAGAGACTGATTTCATTTTCTTTGTATATATACCACGTAGTGGAGTTGCTGGATCATATAGTACTTTATTTCCATGTGAAGTTGTACAAGAGGAAATAAGATATAGGAGCAAGACATACATTATTGTCAAAACAATGAGGTGAACTTGAAAACAACTTACGTACAACTTCTAGAAATGATGCATTTATACAGGCACAAATGAGTAGGTGCAAAATTGTCTATAATAACAGAATAGGAAGCTAAATGGCAGGTGTGAAGAGAGACAAAGCAAATATAGGAAAGAAATGCAAAATAAAATGTGCAGATTGTATTTAGAGCTAATTCGAATTTCAGAAAAAGAAATTTAAAAGAATAAGAAGAGAGAGGGCTTGAAAAGAGAAACAAAAAAATCTAAGACCAAAAATTTAATGAATCTATATATTTTTTTAAAAATGTATTTTGAGTCAGTACATGAAAGAAAGCAAACGGGTTGGGAGGGAACGGTCAGGAGACTCTAAAACCAGCCAGAGGAAAGGCAGCAAGTCCACTAGGGAAAGGCCTCTTGCTCCCAGCACTTGAAAGTCAGATGCAGGAGGAGTGTCAGAGGGACACTATCTGTAATGTACAGAGAGAAAATAAATGCTGACCTAGAATTCTATTCACAGTAAATCTTTATTTCACCATTTTTAGACAAGTAAAAACTGAGGTCTCACCAAAAGATTTTCTGTGAGGGAATTTCTAGGACCCTAGATGAAAAGTGTGAGGCACAAGAAGGAATATAGATACCAAAGCCAACAGGAAATACTTAATGCACAATTACTGTGCCCCAGGCAATTTTTAAAGTCTATTAACATGTTTTGGTTCGTTAAATCCTCATTATTGCACTATGACCAAGATCATATTATTAAACAAGTTTAACTTGGCAAAGAAGAGAAATGAAATGAGTGGCAGGGGACTTAGAGCCAGCCACAGTGCTGTGCTGCCCACAACCCATAGTGGTGGATAAGACACATTGGCTTTGAAAACAGTAATGACACCAGCGTGGTGGCGCACACCTATAATCCCAGAGACTCGGGAGGCAGAGGCAGGAGAATTGAATGTTCAAGACCAGAGGCAGTCTGTGTAATTTAGTGAAACCCTGTCTCAAAAAGCTGGGCGTGCAGCTCAGTGGTACAGCACTTGCAAAGCATGCAAGCATGCGGCCCTTGGTTCAACCCTCAGTACCGCAAAAACAAAAGACAAAACAAAACAAAACAAAAAACAGTAATGACAATGACAGTGTCTAATCCATGAGGATATGAACAGGTTAAAATGAAAGTATTGGAAATGCCAAATAAACTCGGGCAGACTAGAATTAGGTTATTTGCCATTCTAACATCATTGCCTTGTTCCTAAGTAGGGCAAAAGGACTGTACAAAGTAATCTTGAGTGTTAAATTGTCTAGAATAATCACTAAAAGAACACAGAGAATAACAGTTTTCAAGCATATCAAACAAAAGTAACTGAGCAAAATAAGAAACTAAAATATATCAATTGAAAAGAAAACATGAGAGAAATTGCAATATTAGTTATGAGTGAGACAAGCAGCATAAACATAAGATGAGAGAAATCCAAACACATCAATATTCACTATAAATCCACACAGACTAAATTTTCTATTCAAAAAATAAGGATTTTCAAAGTGGATTTTACATTTTTTTGGTTTCCAAGAAACATAAGTATTCAAAATTAAAATGCAGAAAAGTCATAACCCGCAAGTACTGACCCAAAATATTTGAGGCAAACATATTAACATGTTAAAAGTAGATTTAAGGTAAATGCAGTAATAATGTCAAAGGTCATCACATAATGGTAAAGTTTCCAGTGTTTAAGATGTTTCAATAATTCTAAACCTATGTGACAGAGCCTCAAATTATAGAGAGAAAAAAACAACTTGTAAGTTGTCATGGAAAAGTCACAATTATTGTGATAGATTTTTGACATATCTCTCACAGTAACTGAAAAATTACACAAAAAGATCAATAAAAGCATAAACCATTTGAAGAACAAATTATAAAGCTCCAAAGTTCATCTCATCGACCTATGTTATTGTTAGGTGTCCAACCCTAACCACCCTGATGGGATTTTCAGTGGTTGATTGCTTCAGAATTCAGGATTGTTTTGAGAGTGGGCTGTCTGGTCCTTCTCACATTTTTCTGGGGATTGAACCCAGGGCCTCAGAGACTGCAGAGCAGCACTCTACCAACTGAGCTAAACCTCAGCCCAAAAACTTGCTTCCTGAAAATTCCTTTGTTATGTTATTGTTAGGTGTTGTGGAGTTATGTCAGACTCATAGCAACCCTCCTACGGTTTTCAATGGTTGATTGTTTTGGGATTGCTTCAGGAGTGGATTGCCATGTCCGTCTTCTATTTTCACAGTGCTGGGGATCAAACTCAGGTCCTCAGAGAATGCAGAAGAGCACTGAACCAACTGAGCTAAACCCCAGCCCCCATTGACATATAAAAGCTTAAATATCTCCATTTATTCATTTCTCTATTTATATATGAAAAGATCAATAAGTGCAAACATATCATATAGATATGTGCATAATATTTTCAAGTAACAAGAAACATTTATGAGAAATAATCCTGACCAATTTTAAAGTATTGCTGCCATACAAAAGCAATAATCAAAATATAATTTAATTACATTACCATTAGTTTAAGTGCTGTAAATAGCAAACTTCCATCTGTATAGGAATTCAGGTCATAGATTCATAATATAGTTTGGCGAAAAGTTATGAAATTTATGCACAAATAACTTTCTGGATGTGGATAAGATAGGATTCAGAGAGAAATACACAGTAGTCCTTTGGTATCCATGGATGATTCCTTCCTGAATACTCCACATATACCAAAATCCATGCCTGCAGCCCCATACCATCCAATTCCGTCAGATCACAGAAGTTAAGCAGGGTCAGCCTGGTTAGTCCTTGGATGGGAGACTACCTAGGAGTACCAAGCATTATAAACTTGGGATAAGGACCTGGCAGCCCACTCCTGAAACAATCAGCCATTGAGAACCCTATGAATAGCAGAGAACCACTGACAATGGTGCTGGGTATGGCAGTGTCATGGAATGTTTCATCAACTATGAGTCTGTCCCAACTCAATGGCACCTAACAATACCAACTACCAAAATCCATAGATGCTCATGTCTACACAAAACAGCATAGTATTGCACAGTACCTACCCACATTCTGCTATACACTTTTAAGTCATCTCTAGATGACTTATAATATCTAGTACAATGTAAATGCTATATAAATACTTGTTATGCTATATTATTTAGGGAATAATGTCAAGAAAAATAAGTCTATAAGTTCAATACAGATAAAATCTTTTTTCAAATATTTTTTATCTATGGTTAGTTGAATCTGTGAATGTAGAAGCCATGAATACTATATACCTTCAATTCCTGTTATTAAAAAAGAAGAAATGAAATTAAAGAGCTAATATACTAGAAAAAACAATAAGATAAATGCAGAAAAGCTAAAAGGAAAAAAATAATAAGTCTAGAAAATACTGCAATATAATGCATTTATGTGACAGAAGACTATGGTAACTAAAAGATTTTTTTTTTTTTTTTTTTTTTTTTTTTGTGGTACTGGGGGTTTAACCCAGGGCCTCGCGCCTGATGCTTTGCAAGTGCTGGACCACTGAGCTGTACCCCCAGCCTTTTTTTTTTTTTTTACTTTTTGAGACAGGGTCTCACTAAGTTATGCAGACTACCTCTGGTCTCAAACTTGTGATCCTCTCGCCTCTGCCTCCCAAGCCACTGGAATTACAGGCATGCGCCACCATGCCCGGTGCTAATTTCTTAAAAATTAATAAGTAGAAACCCACATTTACAGTTGAAAATTGAACTGTGTGTGTCAAAATTGGCATTAAGATCACTGGAGAAGCAAAGGACTCTGATAAAAATAATGGCACTGGCTGGGTGCATCTCAGTGGTACAGGGTTACCTACCATGCACCAGGCCCAGTGTGTGATCCTTGTTGTTGTTGTTGTTGTTGTTAGGTACCTTCGAGTCGGTATCTGACTCATAGCGACTCTCATAGGATTTTCAATGGCTGACTGTTTTGGGATCACCTTGGGAGTGGATTGCCAGGTCCTTCTCCCATTTTTGTGGTGCTGGGAATCGAACTTGGGACCTCAGAGACTGCAGCGCAGTGCTCTACCAACTGAGCTAAATCCTCAGCTGTTTGATCCTTAACAATGCAATAATAATAACAACAATGGCAAAGTCATACATATAAAAATGAAATGACAACATGATCTGTACAATGCTTAGTAGATAATATATGGGAATAGCTTTAGGAATTTAGTACAGAAAAAGACTTCTAAAATAAAATATAGTGTAAACAATAAGCAAAAGACTGATAAATTCAAGTTTTTTATAGCTTAAAGCTTCTACTTGTCAGAAAACATAAACAGAACAAAACGGTAATAAATCAATAGTTCACATGGTTATTAATAATAGAATGTATAAAATATATAAAACTGAATACAATATAAAAATAAAGACAACATATAGCAAAATTCAGCATGGGGAACTATTGAAAATATGATGCACATGAAGAACTTATGATATAGCCTTACTGTCGTTGTTAGGTCCAACTTGTAGTGACCCTCATAGCTTTCAATAGCTAATTCTTGCAAGATTCCTTCAGAAGTGGATTTTCACGCCCTTCTCCCAGTTTTGTGGTACTGGTGATTGAACCCAACTCCTCAGACAATAGAGCAGCCCTCTACCAACTGATCTAAACTCCAGCCCCATTATTGTTGTTAGGTGCCATATATCATAATTTTATGTAAATGTAGTTCAATAACACATCAAATTTATATATAAGCACATTCACATTTATGAATAAGAAAATGATATTTGGCAAACATGGCCAAACCCCTTCTACTTCCACAAAGAGTCTATATGTCCATCCTTTACATCTAAGTGAGACATGTCTTGCATAGGCCAATGGGATGCTAGCAACTGTGATGAAAGCAGGGGATTGAAAAGTGCCTGAGAGTACAGTGCACCATGGCACATGCCTATACTCCCAGTGGCTCTGGGGGCGGAGGCAGAATGATCGCAAAGTTCAAGACCAGAGGCAGCCAGTGTAACTAATGGAGTCCCTGTCTCAAAATAAAAAGTTAAAAAAAAAAGTGGAATAGGAGTGCAGCTGCAGCTCAGTGGTACAGCACTTGCAAAGCATGCAAGTGTGAGGCCCTGGGTTCAACCCCCAAGTCCCTCCCAATAAAAGAAGAGAGAGAGAGAGAGAGAAAGAAAGAAAGAAAGAAAGAAAGAAAGAAAGAAAGAAAGAAAGAAAGAAAGAAAAGGAAGGAAGGGGAAAAGTGCCTGAGAAGTAGGGTATGCTTTTTTGCTGAATTTAGGACCCTCAAATCACATCAGTGAGCCCAAACTGGCCTGATGGAGACCAGAGGTGACCTGAGGAGAGGACATGGGCCCCAGCAGGGAGTCAGCCAGCCCCTGCTACTCCCTGTCAGAGGCCAGGCACTCATGAGAGGCCATCCTAGGTCACCTAGTCCCAACCCAGTTGTAGGCATGAGCAACCTCAACAGACATCAGATGATCCAATCTAGCAAAAAGAATTGCCATCTGATCCACAGAAATCCCAGCTCAAATTGCTCTGTTTTTAAGCTGTTAAGTTTTGGCATGGTTTATTATTTGGCAAAAGATAAATGACACAACAGTCATATCCGTGACACTTCTAACATCCTGGTAATGTTTTATTTCTTCCCTCAAATAACAATTTTATGTATTCATTTTATTACCATCCTTCAAACAGTACATAATTATTTTGTACCTTAATACATTTAATACATATATCTAAAACTTATATCCTGAGAATCATATAACATTATTGAAAGAAATGATAAAAGATCTATGCAACTAGAGTAATGTAAATTTTTCATGCACTAGGAGAAACATTGTTAAAATATCAGTTATCTCCAAACTGACTTCTAACTTAAACACAATTCCAATTAAAATCAAAGAAAAAATTCTTTTGAGACAAGGTCTCACTATGTAGCCCAAGCTGACCTTGAACTCACTATCCTCCTCCCTCAGCCTCCAGAGTTCTGGGATCACAGGTAGGCACCACCATGTCTGGCTTAACAGATTTTGTTTTTGGTAGAAATTATCAAACTGATTCTAAAATGACTGATTCTAAATAATAAAAATGACCACCCAAATAGCCAGAAACATCTTGAAAAAAGAGCAAGTAGAAATTATACTATCTGATTTCAACCCACATGATGCAGCTATGAGAAATAAAAATGTAGTATTGGGAATCAGGATAAAAATTAGGTAACTGGACCAGAAAAGAGAACCCAGGATTAGATCCACTTTGACATGTTCAACTGATTCTCAAAAAAGTTGACAATGTAATTCAGTGAAGGGGTCTTTTCAACAAAATGTCCTTGAAGTACTATATTTCAATACAAATAATAAATAAGTGAACCAGACTTTACCTCATGCTACATCTAAAATTAATTTGAAATTGAGTATATATCTAAATGAAGAAGTTATACTATAATGATTCCAGAGGAAAATAAGTGAGCTAATCTTTGCAGCTTTGAGATATGTAAAATCAAAGATAAGACACAAAGATCATGGGTCATAAAAGAAAAATCAATAAAATTAACTTTATCAATGTTAAACTTTTACTCTTTAAAAGACTACATTAAAAGATAAAGCACAGGTTGGGAAGAAATATTTATAAAACATATCATCTCATAAAATACGTGTATTGAAGATGTATAAAGAACACTTACAACTAAATAATAAAAAGAAAACAGCTCCAAAAATGGACAAAAAACTTGAACATTCAAATTGAATGCCAAATAAATTCATAAATATCTGCTTAATGACACTTATCATTGCTGTTGTTGTTAGGTGCCCTGGAGATGGGTCTGACCCATCGAGAACCTCTTAGGATTTTCAATGGCTGACTGCTTCAGGATTGCTTTGGGAGTGGACTGCCACATCCTTCTCCTGTTTTTGCAGTGCAGGGGATGGAAACTGGGTCCTCAAAGAATGCAGTGTGTCACTCTAAACTAGGGAAATGCAAATGTAATCCACAATGTGATTACCTCTGTGTACTCACTAGAATGGCAAAATGAAAAAGACTAAAAATTGCAAGTATTTGTAAAGATGTGGAGAGACGGGAATGCTCATGTATTGGTGGACAAAATATGCAACAGCACAATCATTTTCAAGATCAGTTTAGCAGCTTATATCAAACTACCCATAAGCTTACAATATAACCCAGTAGTTCCATTCCCAGATTTTTAATCAATAACAATAGAAACAGATGTCTACCAGAGATTTTTCCATGAGTGTTCATAGTAACTATGTTTATAATAGCCCCAAACTGGAAAAAAAAAAACTTAAAAACCCATAAAAGGTGAATGTTTAAATACAACTTTGTCTATCCATGCTGTTGTATGGCTTATTTTAATATAATTATGCAATGTCAATAAGCTTTTAAAATTCCTGAATATTTAAACTTGGCTGTATTGGCTGGTATAAGCTAATTTTAGCTCACCAACAGATATAAATAATGTACATGTGAAATTCAACTTATTTGTTTCATATTTGTATAGTATCTTTAAATTCATAATATTTTTCCCAGATTTTTCTGGAAGATGAGGCATTTTTATTTGTTTAATACATGATGCAATTAAAATTCAGATTTTCTTTTTACTTATAGTATTAGGAAGGATACTGATCAGCAGCAGAATATGCATACTTACACTGACTTAAAATAAAGAATTTAATATTATCTATAATGGGACGGGCTGGGATTTAGCTCAGTTGGTAGAGCGCTGCACTGCAGTCTCTGAGGTCCCAGTTGAATTCCCAGCACCGCAAAAATGGGAGAAGGGCCTGGCAATCCACTCCCAAGGTAATCCTGAAAAATAGTCAGCCATTGAAAACCCTATGAGGGTCTCTATGAGTTGGATACCGACTTGACAGCACCTAACAACAACAACAACATAATGGGATAGTCAAGGAAAGCCAAGGTTTCATAATTGTTTCTATGGCTCATGAAATGCATAATCCCCTGTGTCTTTCCCTTCCTATCTACAGTCATCTGTATTGCTGGCTGGATTTTCAGCCTGGATTTTCAGGGTAGTTTGGGCAGCCCAGCTAGGTTTCACAAAGACAGAGACTATCTCCTCCCAGGGCTATTCCCAGAATTTCCACCTATAGGTTGACCTTGGTTCTCGTTGGCCATAATGGATAATATCATGCTCACAACTAGAGAACTCCAGCTCAAGGGAAGGGTATGAGGGCTGACTTTGGTGAAATGAGATGTATTCTGAATGATGGGGAAGATGGTCACCCTCCTCTGAGACCCATGAAGGAAGTTGGGTGCCCATATATATTTGACATTTTGTTAGGGAAGAGGACATGAGGATGGAGAAAAACTGACAGTGTCTATACACTTGCTAAAGTCTAAGTGGTGGTGAAATGGGAATCAATTTTCAGAACTAAGTACCCCCTTCCCAAACATGATGTCTAGCTTCTCTACTATGATGCTGACAAAAAAAAAATCCAGATTTTCCTCTTTGAACTCCTAACAAGATTTTGGAATGTTATTATCTTTGGTTACCTATTAGGTCAACAAAATTTTGTGGGTTCCTGGATATAGTTCAGGATCTAGGTGTAGGAGTTTGTGTGGGGGTGTATGTGTGTGTATTCCTTATGACAATACATACAGAAAATCTTTGTCACTGAGGGAAACTCTTTTTTAAACCAATTTATTCTGTCATTATATCTTATGTAGAAAAGGAGTAAATATCATTTTATGTATAAATACATATAAAGGGACTGGGATTTAGCTCAGTATTTAGAGTGCTGCTCTGTACTCTCTGAGGACCCCAAAACTGGAAAAGGACATGGCAATCCACTTGCAGAGCAATTCCAAAATAATCAGCCATTGAAAACCCTATGAGGGTCACTATGAGTCAGACCTGACTGGATGGCACCTAAGAACAACAACACGTTCACTATGTCCTCAATTTCCATGTGTTGAAAAATAAATACTCAATGCAACAGTGTTGGCTTGTTTCTTGGTCCTTTGACTAGGATCAAGGGCAGGATCAGTGTTGTGAAGTAGAAATCTAATAAGCAGTGATTAGGTCATGAGGACAGGCTGGGAGTTAGCTCGGTTGGTAGAGTGCTGCTCTGCAATCTCTGAGGTCCCTAGTTTGATTCTGAGCACTGTAAAAATGGGAGGACATGACAATCCGCTCCTGAGGCAATCCTGAAGCAATCAGCTACTGAAAACCCTACGAGAGTCACTATGAGTCGGACACAATTTTATGGCACCTAAGAGCAACCACAACAGATCATGAAGATGGAGCCCTCATGAACAGGTTAATGACATCGTTGAGATAGCTAGTTATCTCATGAGTGGTCTTGTTAACCCCTATCACTGTCTGACTGTCTTAGATAATATCTTGCATTCTGCCTTCTTGCCTTTTGCTGAGGTGACACAGCAAAAACACTGCCACCAGCTGCTGGCACCTTGATCTTAGACTTCTCAGCATATCTAACTGTGAGAAATAAATTTCTTTTCTCTAGAAATTATCCAGTCTGTGGTTTTCTGTTATAGCAACACAAAATGATTACAAAAGAAAATTAATTTTTCCAGACTTCCCTTCCACTGGAGTCCTTGAACAATTTTTCTCAGACTTTCCAATATTATTCACAAATATTGGAAACAAACATTAAGAGTTAGAGTCCCAAATGAGAAGTTTTCTGAAAATTATTGCAAACAATGGAAAATAAAGAGTTAGAGCTCAAAATATCTTGCAATTGTAACTATAGTGTTCTCTGTAGTGATTACTATAATGTGCAGTGTGGCAGAGTTACAGTTGCCATGGGAACCATAAATTTGATTTTCTGGGGTTTTATGTGCACAAAATCTCAACTCTATTACTGCCTTCACATATTGTCTTTTTCATTTGTTATACACGTACTTGGGTCCAAAGTAGGCCAGTTGATCTAAAGACAGAAAGGTTTGTTGCCTTCTTCAAAGATTTCTTTAATACCTCAGCAGTACCAGAGCTAATTCAGACTGCATACATAAAACAATATTTTTTATCTTACTTCAAACATAGTAGATTGATCTCTTCCAAACCAACATATACCATTCCTTGGAATAAAAGCTCCCTGTACAATTTCAGCTTTTGATCTATTCCCTTTTTAAATGTTTATGTGAGTTGGTGCTGTTCCAAATGGATGACAGATTTATTAACGTTTTGTTGGTTGCTTTTTTTCTTCTAATAATTCCTTTAGACACTCTTTCTGAGTAGATTATCTCCTGGCTTCAGTCTTCTAGTGGAATGAAGCTCATCTCATTTCCTGAAATGGAATGGTTTGATTAATACCATGATATATGACCATAGTTCTTTGGACCAGTTAGCTTCTTTTATTGTTCCTTTGTAAGTCTATGTGCATTTGAAACATGGGGAACTCATATCTCTGTGACTTTGAGAATGTTTGAATTGCCACGGATATTGCATCCTGCTAGACCCTATCTTTGGAATTACTGCCTATTATATGTCTGTCTTGATATAGAGTAGGAAAAGTGAGCCTTCTCATTAATTACAGAAACACACAAGCTGGGCATGGTGGCACACAGTTGAAATCCTAGCATTTGGAAGGCTGAGGCAGGAGGATCATGAGTTAGAGGCCAGGCTGGGCTACATAAGGAGAGCATGTCTCTCAAAAGAAAGAAACATGAGTGTGTACCTGTGTGTGTGCACGTGCACACATAGACACACAACACTGCAATCTACTTGGCTAGGAATTTTTTTTCATCTGGCTTTCCCTTCAGAGACCAGTAACCATTTCCCACACTCTGCTTCCACATGACTCACAGCAGTGGCTAATGAGATTTAGCTATTTCTTCTGCATCTTGTATTACACATAAAGTCTGTTTATAATTGTTTACCCCCACAACTGGGTCAATAAGCTGTTTTTCTTTGAAGATTTTACATTGTTACAGTTTTCACATTTCCTTAATGCACACAGACAAAAATATAAATTTTACCACTCTCAAAAGAGGCTTGGCAATGTTCGATAAAACTTGGTTTGACAGAAAGCCTTTTTGAAAAGTAACTATTGGAATAAAACTTAGACAAGAATATGATCATTATGATGACTCAATTGTGATGAGAGGTGAACGTGGTAAAATGCATTTCTCTAACTATAGCACAATAAAAACCTCATAAACAGGGTGGCATGGTGTACAAACACAGTGGTGTGGTGACAACGTGGTGATAACTCAGCACACACTAGTAAAAGACCAAGTGACATTCACGACAATAGTGTGTCTGCATGCAGGGTCTGTAGGGTCAGCTGTTTCCAAGTTGCATGTGCTCAGTTCACCTGAAGAGTGTTCAGAACCCTCATATCATAGAGGTTACATAGTTCAAAACAGGGGGCTGAGAGAAGAAGATAGGATAAATTAAGCCTGTGCACAATTCTAAATTTTTACTTTAGCCATTAACTAGATTACTCAGCAAATATGTATTGATAAGCTTGTAGAGAGCTAGGTATCATATGAGTAGCAAATATTGCCAATGTCTAATTGGGGGTGTGGCTATCAATAAAAAATAATAATGGCAAGATGTGTTCATTCAAAAGTGACTGCAACAGTATGTTGAGAGGGAACTGTAGAAAGTTAATCAGATTCAGAGGACATGGAATCGGGGACATCATTGCTGTACTTAGACGCACATTGACCAAAAGCAGAGAATATCATAAAGATGTCTTACTATGTTTTATTGACTATGCAATGGCGTTTAACTGGATGGATCACAAGAAACTATGGATAACATTACAAAGAATGGGAATACCAAAGCATTTAGTACATGAAGAATCTGTACATGGACCAGGAGGCTGTCATTCAAACAGAAAAAAGGAAACACTGCTTGGTTTAAAGTCAGGAAAAGTGTGCATTAGAGCTGTATCCTTTTACTATACCTCTTCAGTCTCTAAGCTGAGCAAATAATTTGAGAAGTTGGACATTATTTAGAAGAATGGAGCATCGGGTTTGCGGGGAGACTCACCAACAATCTACATTATGAAGGTGACATAATTTTGCTGACTGAAAATGAAGAGGACTTGAAACATTTACTGATGAAGATCAAAGAACATGGTCTTCAGTATGGATTGTCCCTCAACATCAGCAAAACAAAAATCCTTACAACTGAGTCAGTAGGCAGTTTCATGATAAACGGAGAAAAGATTGAGGTTGTCCAAGATTTTGCTTTATTTCTTCTATAATCAACACATATGGAAGAAACAGTCAAGAAATCAAAACACATATTGCATTGGGAAAAGCTGTTGCAAAAGACCTCTTTAAAGTATTGAAAAATAAAAATGTCATACTGAAGACAAAGGTGCACCGGACTCGGGTCATCATATTTTTAGTTGCATCATATGGTTGTGAAAGCTGGGTATTGAATAAGAGACAAGATAAGAATTGATGCTTTTGAATTATGGTGCTGGAGATGAATATTGAACATACCATGGACTGCCTAAAGAACCAATAAATCTGTCTTAGAAGTGCAACAAGAGTGCTCCTTGGAAACAAGGATGGCTAGACTGCATCTGAAGTATTTTGGACATGTCATTAGGATGGACCAATGCCTGGAGAATGACATCATGTTTGAGAGAGTGGCAGATAAACAAAAAAAAATAGACCCTCAACTAGATGTATTGACACAGTGTCTGCAACAATAGGCTTAACTATCAAAAAGATCATATGCCTGGCACTGTCAGATAGTGTTTCATAATATTGTATAATAATAATATAATAAGGTCACTATGTGTCAGACCCAATATGACAGCACCTAACAATAACAACATGGTAAGATGTGAGGATTGGCTCTGCGAAATACTCTAAGTGGATGCTTAGTTGGCAACAGGTTATAAGAAAGAAAAAACTACATGGTGAATTGAGTTATTGTGGGTGGGTCATAGTCCACTAAAATATGTAGACATTCCAGGTGAAATACTCTAATAATAATAAAAATTAAAATTAACTAAATGACAACCTCTCATTCAATTCTCACAAAATATTAATAAAAATAACAATGAAATGCCCTTGTACTCCTTCTAGAAAGCCTAAAGACAAAATAATTGATGGTACCAATTGCTACAGAGGATGTGGAGCAAAAGGAACTTACATTGATTGCTGGTGGCAATATAATCTGCTACAGTCACACTGGAGGATAGTTTGGCAGTTTCTCACAAAGCTAGCCATAATATTACTATACTTGTTGTTGTTGTTGTAGGTGCCCTAGAGTCTGTATCTAACTCATAGTGACTCTACATACAACAAATGAAACACTATTGTCAGTGTTTCGCTGCTATTCATAGAGTTTTCAATGGTTGATTTTTTTGAGGGGAGTGGGTTACTTGGTCCTTCTCCCAAGTCTACAGCATCTGGTGTTCCTAGGCCATCTCCCATCTAAGTACTAGCCAGGCCCCACCCTGCATAGCTTCTGAGATTTGACAGGATCAGATGCCACAGTGGTAAGGCTGCAGGCAATTGTTGTTGTTGTTAGGTGTCATCAAATAGGGTCTGACTCATAGTCAGACCTTACGTGCAACAGAATAAAACACTCCTGATTCTGTGCCAGGCACACAAACTTTTTTATGTTTAAGCCCATGGTTGCAGCCACTTTGTCAATCCATCCAGTTGAGAATCTTCATTTTTTTCACTGATCTACCATGAAATCCTTCTCCAGGGATTGGTCCCTCCTGACTACATGTCCAAAATACATCAGACACAGTCTAACCATCCTTGCTTCCAAGGAGCACTCTGGTTGCACTTCTTCTAGGATGGATCTGTTAGTTCTTTTGGTAGTCCATGGTATACTGAATATTTGTCTCCAGCGCTATAATTATAAAGCTTCAAATTCTTCTCCTGTCTCTTGTTCAATGTTCAGTTTTCACAATAATATGATGTGACTAAAATCACCAAGGCATGAATCAGTTGCCCCTTTGTCTTCAATGTGACATCTTTACTTTTCAATGCTTTAAAGAGGTCTTTTGCAACTGCTTTTCCCAATGCAATGCATCTGTAGATTTCTTGACTATTTCTTCCAAGGGTGTTGACTGTAGAACAAAGTAAAGCAAAATTTTGGACAACCTCAATCTTTTCTCCATTTATCATGAACTATTATCATATAGTCAAGCAATTGTGCTCCTTGGTAGTCAGCCAATTGATTTTTAAACTTATTTCCATAAGAAAATATTATCCAGTTAATAAATGGGAAAAAGAACACTTCTCAAAAGAAGTTCAAATAGCCAATAAATTTATGAAAAAAAAGTGCTCAACAGCCTTACTTACCAGGGAAATTTAATGCCAATCTACTAAGATTCCAACTTAGCCCAGTTTGAATGGCAAGCAACAACAAAGCAAACAACAAATTCTGGGGAGGATATGAAGCAAAAGGAACTTTTAAACACTACTCATGGGAATAGAAATGAGTATAGTCACTGTGGAAATCAGCATGGAGCGTTCTCAGAAAACTAAAAATAGAACTACCTCATGATTCAGCTATACTAAGGCAGGAGAGAAAGACATGGAAAATCTCAGGGACATGGGAAGTAAGAGAGCCTTCTTTTCAGAATCTGGTCTGATATCCATTGGCCAAAAATCAAGGACTCTGACTTAACTGCTAAGAAGACTGCTGTGAGGGCTGTCTGCATAGAGACATGATTCTGAGAAATGTTTTAAATGAAAGTATTAAAATAGCTTTACTGGGAGTAAAAGTGTATGTTATCTTTGATTTTAACCTTGTTTTCCCCTCAGTAATTCGGTGCTTCTTCCAGAACCTCACAGATGGATAGAGGGTCATGTGTGCAGTCAGCACAAACCTCAGGCAGCTCCCTTGTGCCTCCTTATTTTTCTCTATAAAACTATACAATGCACCACATGGACCACTCTACAGTTTCACATTGCTAAAGAGAAGTTTTTCCCATAGAAGGTGTAGCAAAATGTTTGCCTCAACCCATTTTGATCTATCTGTCTTAATGGCATTTCCCTAAAACAATGTATCTTGTAAAGCTGTCTCCCAGCCTCATCTTCCTAAGGGGGAATTCTTTGTGATGGAAAGAGTGGGGGAGGGCAACCTATCTTTTGCTTAAACTTTTTTTCTTTTTTCCCTCTATTAATAAATGTTCGTGGGATACAGAGTAACACAGCATTCACTATTTCCATTGTGGAAACTATTACATCAGTTTTGGTTACACTTTCATCAACTTACAAAATTTATGGAATGTTTTGACTAACCTAGTAAAACTCATATGTATTTATAGGTTATATTCCCTTATTTTTCCCATGTACTGCTGAAGTTGCATCATTTACATTGAGATTATCCTCTGCCCCCTTATCCCTTTACATTATTTCCCCTCCCCTTCCCATCGTCCACAACCTTTGCTTCCCGTTGCTAGTCCCCTCTCCCTTCATACTACTCTGCTTATATTTTCCCTTCTTGGCTAATTTTAATTGTTCATTCTTATGTATCTACTTATGTATAAGTTTTTTCTTCCTTTAAATAAGTTTCAGCTCTCACACATGAGTGAGAACATAAGGTACTTCTCTTTGTGAGCCTGTGTCCGTTCACTTAAGATGATATTCTCTAGTCCTATCCATTTTGCTGCAAGTGACATTACTTCACTCTTTTTTATTGCTGAATAATATTCCATTGTGTATACGTACCCCATTTTTTATCCATTCTTCTGTTGATAGTCATCTTGGTTGCTTCCATATCTTTGCTATTGTGAAGAGTGCTGCATTAACTATGGAGAGGCAGGTGTCTCTATGGTATGATGACTTGACTTTTTTTGAGTGTATTCCCAGGAGTGGTATAGCTGGGTCATATGGCAGTTTGATTTTTAGTTTTCTGAGGTATTTCCATATCGATTGCCAAAGTGGTTGAACTAATTTACAGTCCCACCAGCAATGTAAAAGTGTTCCTTTTTCTCCACATCCTCACCAGCATTTGTTATTATTTGTTTTGTTTTTCTTGGCCATTCTTACCGGAATTAGATGGAATTGCAGAGTTGTTTTGATTTGTATTTCCCTAATGGCTAGGGCTATTGAACATTATTTCATTAGCTTCTGAGCCCTACAAACTTGTTCATTTGAGAACCATCTGTGAATTTCCTTTGCCCATTTGTGTACTGGGTTATTTGTTGTTTTGGAATTTGCATTCTTAGGTTCTTTGTAAAGTCTAGAAATCAGTCCTCTGTCAGATGTGTAGGATGCAAAGATTTTTCTCCCATTCAGTGGGGTCTTCCTTAACTCTGTTGATTGTTTCCTTTACTATACAGAAGCTTTTTAATTTTATGTAATCCCATTTGTCAATCTTGGTATGATTTCCTGAATAATTGGAGTGTTGTTAAGGAAATACTTTCCTATGCCTATGTGTTGGAACTTGTTTCCTATCTTTTCTTCTAGTAGTTTTAGGGTTTCTGGTTTTATGTTGAGGTCTCTTATTCATCTGTAGTTGACATTCATACAAATTGAGAGGTATGGGTTTATTTTTATTTTTCTGCTGATAGTTGAGGCTATCTCTTCTCCATTGTGTGTCATTAACCCCTTTGTCAAAGATCAGGTGTCTGTAGTTGTATAAGTGTATTTCTCCATCTTCAATTCTATTCCATTGGTCTTTAAGCCTATGTTTGTGTCAGTACTAAGCTGTTTTTGCTACTATAGCCCTATAGTATAGTTTAAAGTCAATCATTGTGAGCCTGCCTGTACTAGTTTCGTAGCTTAAGATTGGTGTGGATATGTGGTCTTTTGTATTTCCATATGAATTTTTGGATTATTTTTTCTATTTCTGAAAAGTCTGTCATTGAGATTTTAATGGGAATTGCATTAGATCTGTGAATTTCTCTTGGTAGTATAGTTATTTTTACAATATTGATTCTCCCAATCCATGAGCAGGGAGGTCCTTCCATCTTCTAGAATCCTCTGTGATTTCTTTCTTTAATGTTTTGAGGTTTTCCTTGTAGAGGTCTTCAGGATTTTTGGTTCAATTGTTTCCTAAATATTTAATTTTTTGGTGAACTATTGTGAAAGCAGTTAATGCCCTAATTTCTTTCTCTTCCTGTTCACAATTGTTATAAAGGAAAGCTACTGATTTTTTAGTGTTAATTTTATATCCTGCTACTTTGCTGAAGGCCTTAATTAGGTCTGAGAGTTTCCTAAAGGAATTTTGGGAATCCTTTAGGTAATGGATCATGTTGTCCACAAATAAAGATAATTTGGCCTCTTCTTTGCCTATATGTACCCTTTTTACTTCTAAAACTAGACAAGGACACTTCAAAGAAAGAGAACTATAGACCAATTTCCTTGATGAATATTGATGCAAAAATTCTCAACAAAATCTTGGCAAACAGAATTCAGCAATACATGAAAAAGATCATACACTATGATCTACTGGATTTCATTCCATATATGCAAGGCTGGTTCAACATATGAAAAACAATCAATGCAATTCAACATGTCAAGAGACTTGCAGACAAAAATCACATGATCATTTCAATTGATGCTGAGAATGCCTTTGACAGAGTGAAACACTCTTTCATGATAAAAACTATGGAGAAGATGGATATAATAGGGAAATACCTCCACATCACAAAGGCTATTTATGAAAAACCCACAGCCAATATCATATTAAATGGGGAAAAGTTGAAACCATTTCTTCTAAGATCAGGACAAGACAAGAATGTCCACTCTCTCTTCTCTTACTCAATATTATTTGAACTTTGAATTGAATTTTAGGTTGTATCTTTTGAACAATGTAGAACTAAGCACTTTTAATTTGTACAGCACCCAGAGCTGGGCACTCAGGTCTGATGTCACACAGGGGGTGCCCTAGGTTAAGTAAAACTACAGGGAACATGTGCTGGGGAATGAAAGGTTGGGATGGGGAGTATTTTCCTCTTCTCCCTTCTTCCCTTTTTTGAGAAGCCTGTGTGCATAGTCCATGCCTCAGACATATACTGAAGTGAGCCCCCCCAAAAAAAATCTTTACTTTTAAATAGTTATTAATTCCTTGTTTTTATGAATTGCCTTTGCTCTTTGATTTTCTGATAATGAATGCTTAATTTATTACCAATACTGTTTGTTTAAACCATTGTTTCTTATATGTGATCTTATAAATACCCGTTTTTTCATATAAGTCACTAAGCTGCTTCAAGTGAGTAAACTGCTTGCTTCATGTAAATCCACCCTTTGTTCTCTGCCTGGAGGAATTTACACCCTCTCTCTCTTCTCCTGGCAAGGGGGTTACTAACCCCTATGTGTTTCTGTAAACTTGCCTTGCTTTCTTCCCATGTTTCTCTGGTGAGCCCACCTTTCTAAGAGGCCCTGTTCAAGGTCAAACTGCCCTTTGTTTGGGGCTCAGACTTGGGAGACTACTCCTGTGAGCCATGCTGCCACAATAAATCCTCCTGACTTTCCCAGGTCTTTCTTGTCTTGAGTATTCCTGCAACAGTACTATGATTCTTTTAGGTCTCTCCCTCTCTATATGTCCAAGCTTCTCTCTGAAGCATCTACTATCCCTTATCTTTACCTAATAAACTTTAGACTGGTTCACATTCTTACTGACTCATCCTAAAACTTCATTTTTGTGACTGAGCCAAGGACCCGATATCACCTGAGTGGATGCCCAGTGATGGGGGATACTTAGGCTGGGTGGTACAGAGCTATAGGTATCACCACCCCCTGGTGACAACATGATTATAACTGTATGACATACTGAAAAAGACCCAAAACAATGGAGATGAAAGTAGACCAGTGTTTGTCAGGGCTTAGAGAGAAAGAAAGGTTAAATAAATGAAGCATGGGAGACTTTGTTGTTTCATAATTTTGTTTCTTCATTTAAAAAATTGGAAGTGGTTTTAGGTTATATGAAAATTGCAAAGAAAATAAAGGGAGTTTCTATATATCCATCCCAAATTTCTCCCATTACTAATATTTTATATGAGTATGGTATATTTGTCATAACTAATGAGCCAATACCAATACATTATTATTTACAAAAGTTGACCCTTTATTCAGATTTCGTTAGGTTTTATCTAATGTTCTTTTTCTGTCCCAGGGTCCTCTGTTAAGTTAAACACTACCTTAGACAGGTGATCAAGGTCAAGATCCACAAAGATAAGTCATATTGATAGCATGTACAAGTGATGTAATATGATTAAAATGGACTTGACTTTTATGGATTTCTCAAAACCCCACAACAGCAGTCTAATCATAAGAAACACATCACAAAACCCCAACTGTGGAACAGTGTACAAAATCCCTGGCTGACACTCCTCAAACTGTCAAGGCCAAGGTCATCAACAAGAAGAACCTGTGAAACTGTCATGGCCAAGAGGAGCCTAAGGAGACATGATGTCTAAATAAAATGTGGTGTCCCAGATGGGACCCTAGGACAGAATGTATCTTCTAATAGAAGATGTTACTAACTGGAGAAACTGAGTATAGGGCATAGGGACCCTTAGCCACGAACCTAATACTGGTCTACGATAAAAAAAAAAGTTTTAACAACTCCAGGATGAGCAAAAGTAAGCACAGAAACATTAAATAGATTTTTCAAAATGTATAAAAGCAAATACCAAAACCAGAATTTGAACATAGAATTAACAGAGTCAGAATTTGAGGTACATCTCTGTACAGTAATTTATGTATGGTCATGCTCAGAGAAATAAATAGTAGATAGATAATTTTAGGGTCAGAAACAAAGAAAGAACTGAGGCCAAGGAAGAAGATAAGTGGACCCTGCTCCTACGGTAGCTCAGTGGTGTTTCAGACCCCACAGCTGACTGCAGGCTGCAGTTCAAAGCCCAGCTGAAGAGAGAAAGTAGGACTGATTGTGTTAGGTCAGCAGTGATAGCACAGAGCCCTGCAAAAAGCCAAAACCTTTGGAGAGTTGACTTGCTTCTGCAAAAGAATTAGAAAAAATGCAGGCTACCAGCTCAAAGATGCTAGAGAAACTTGCTATCAGCCTGGAGTTCATTTTCACTGACTTAAAATTTCTTCTGAGTTGTACATAACATTCCACCTTGCTGGAGATTCAGAGTTGCCCAATAAGTTTCCAAATCTTAATTCTGATTCATAACTTTTTGATAGCTTAGCTGTTTCATGATAAGAAAAGGGAACTGTGAAACTTCTCCTGGTGAATGACCAATGGTATGAGCCTGTCCTTGGAGTTTCTGCTCACCAGCTCAGTGCCTTGTATTTAGGAGAGAGGAACATATCAGGACTATGTCAAGGAGGAACAGAATGCAACAAGATGTGAAGACTGTACCTGTCCTTCAGGCTGCTAACAGCCTTCCCTCTGTTGTTGCATTTGTTGTTGTTGTTAGGTGTCATTGAGTTGGTGTCCAATTCATAGTGACCCTATGTGCAACAGACGAAACACTATTTTTAGTGCTTTTCTGCTATGCATAGGGTTTTCAATGGCTGATTGTGTTTTGGAGAGTGGTTGCAGGGTTCTTCTTTCAAGCCTATAGCACTTGGTGTTCCCAGGTGGTTTCCCATCCAAGCACTAACCAAGCTCGATCCTGCTTAGCTTCTGAGATCTAACTGGATCAGATGCCACAGTGGTAAGGCTGTAGGCAACATTGCCTTTCCAATTCATTTGTTGTAAGAATAGGCTATTTCCACCCCCTACACAGCAAAATCATCCACCAAACTGTCTACTCATTGAGAGTAGATCTAGATCATTCCACCAGAGGTCTCAGTTTCCTGCACATAGTAGGAACTCAATAAATATTTGTTGCACTGAATGTGTAGCCTTTAGAATGCGGAATGAGTCTCTTGTTGGCCTACGATACAGCTCCATGTTAGCTACCAAGACATCTCATCCAATGCACATAGGATGATGTTTTGTGCTTCAGTGAACAATCTTTGACCTAGGGATTAAGCCTTTCAACACTAACATTGTTTTTCTGATTTCAAGTAGAGCACAGCAAAGAGAGGTATGTTCTGCTTTTCTTCCAAAAGTATGCACTGCCATCTTATTTTCCTGATATATTTAACAGTACAGACAAGATGGTCCTTGGGATACAGAGGTGACTAATGCTCATTGTTAGCCCCACTGCCCTTTGTCTTGTCCTCATGATGACCCTGACCAGACAGCACTGCTGAGATTGAGCCCTTCTAAACCAGACATACTTAGCCTGATCCTTGCTCTCTTTAGTGTCATGCTCTCTGTAAGCTGCTGATTTGCAGTGATTTCATAACATATTTGGTAGAATTTGAGCATGAGAAGTAGCCTTAAATACTGTCTAACTTTGAGATTCCTAAAGTTGTGTAAAGAGTTTTTTTGTTTTGTTTTGTTTTGTTTTTTAACCACTGATTATCAAGCTCCAGTGCTCCAGTTATGACAGCAGTATTGGTTTGCTGACAAGCTGTGGAGGTCGAAACTTTAACCCATGACATGCTTTCTATAGAGATGCTCCTTGACTTTTAGTGGGTTGCATCCCAATAAGCCCATTGTAAGTTGGAAATATCCTAAATTAAAAGTGCATTCAATACACCTGAGCTATTAAGGGTCCTAATCTGGCCTGTTGTTGTTAGGAGCTGTCATGCCATCTTGGACTCATGTTCTGCCCCAGGAGTGGATTGCCAAGTCCTTCTGTTTTTGTGGGGCTGGGGATCAAACCTGCCACCTCAGAGACTGCAGAATGGCACAGAACCAACTGAGCTAAACTCTAGCCCCACCTTGGCCCAGCCTATCCTAAATGTATGCTCAATGCTTACAATAGCCTACAGTGGAGGAACTGCCTCACACCAAGCCTGTTTTGCTGCTATTCCAAGGAATTTACTGAATACCCATATCCAAAAACAGCTCCCAACACCACACTGTGGCCAGTAGTTTCCCCTCATGAAGGCGGGGCTGTTTGGAAGCCTGCTGTCTGTCGGCCCAACATCAGGAGAAAGGATCAGGCAGCACAGAGTTAGCCTGGGAAAGGATCCAAATTCCAAATTTAAAGTGCATTTTCCACTGAATATGTATAATTTTGCACCATCAAAAAGTCAAATATTATAAGTCAAGTCACCTTATGTCCACGACCGTGTGTGTAAAGACAGTAGGAACCTTTGAGGCTGGATGATGGGTCCAAGTCTGCAGTTACTGAGCTGAGCAGTGGGTTCTGTGAGAAAACCCCAGGTGCCTGGGGCATTAGGCTTCATAGTGCAAGTTCAGCTCTTTGTACTCCCCAGGGGAAGACAATTGTGATGGGGTCCTCCTCCCTCACTCTCAGTGGGGCCATTGGCCCCAGAGATTCTAGGAGCAAGGATGTGTCAGGGCCCCCAAGTTGCCGCTCCAGTGTACCCAACCTTTCCTCATCCCACAGTCTTCTAGAAATGTGGGTCAGGGTCTCCCAGAGAAGTCCTATTCCCCTGGCTGAGGTGCAGAGCCCAAGGACCTGGTACAAAGAAATACTTGAGCTTGACTTTGACACATCAGGGTTGCAAGCCCAGTTTTGGGTTATGTCTTTCTCTAGGCCCGGGTAAGTGACTTGTCCCCTTACTTTAGACAATGGGACTATTTGACAGACTTGTAATCTCGGGTCTGCATACGTCCCAAAGATATGTTTTAACTACCTCTCTGTCCATGGAAACTGTGCAAGGCCTGAACCCCAATGACATCCACTCAGAAAAGTCTAGGCTGGCCAGGTCAAGCAAGGGCGAAGGAGGCCCCTTCTGGGTTTTCCTGGCACGTGACCAGGCCCTGCCCAGAGGTCCCCAGGCTATGCTGAATTACAGGCCATCCTCACCCTAGCCTTAGGATCATCCCCAGAAGCCTCCTGCTTTCCTTCGCAACCACAGCCTCCTTCTCAAAAAGAGGACTCACAATGGCCATGCTGTGGACTTGCAATAGCCTTCACCTCAGGTAACTTGGGGAAGCCTCTCTGTCCTTCCCCTGCTGCAATGTCCCTTCTGTGACCTCATCCTCCACTTTAACATGATGACCTGCCCTTTCCTCTCCAACTGCAGGGGAGTGGAGAGTCACAAAAGCCTGTGTGGTTGGCACATTACTGGGCTACACAGCAGACTCTTGAGGAAAGAACAAGGATATATGTTAACAAGCTCCCAAGAGACCATAACGGGCCTTCCTCAAGGTGTGTGGCTCCACTGAGAACGTGTGCGTCCTCCTCCTTCCCTTCATAGTGACCCTATGTACCGCAGAATGAAACACTCCCCAACACTGTGCCATGCACACAATCTTTTTATGATTGAGCCCAATGTTGCAGCCACTAGGCTTCTTGTTATTTTGAGTCATGCCACATCAACAAAAGGAAGTCCCAGGGTCTCTACTCCATTCCCATCATTAAAGTTGACTCTCTACTTTGGGGAGGCATGTCTTTACCAGTTGTCTTTTGAATGCCTTCCAGTCTGGGGTCTTCAATCCCTGAGTAAAGAAATGGTAATAGTGACTAGATAATGAAAAAAAAATGCTTGCATATGCCCCACTGAAACTATGTATGGAAATTTACTATAGCCCTATTGAAACTTATCCTCAAAGTCACATGTTACTGGTATTTGGAGGTAGGACATTTGGGAAGAATTAAGATTAGATAATGTCATGAGGGTGGGCTCACAAGATTGCATTGTTGTTGTTGTTGTTAGGTGCCATCAAGTCCTGTTGTACTCATAGCGACCCTCATAGAGTTTCAATGGCTAATTGTTTCGAGATTGCCTCAGGAATGGACTGTCATGTCCTTCTCCCATTTTTGTGGTGCTGGGAATCAAACCCTGGACCTCAGAGACTACAGAATGGCACTCTACCAACTGTGCTAAATCTCAGCCCCAAGGATTACATTAGTGGCTTTGTGAGAAACAGAAGGGAAATCTCAAGCTGGCATGCTTGGTGTGTCTTGCTGTGTGATGAGTGAGCCATCTTGGGACTCTGCAGAGAATCCCTCACCACAAAGAAAGACCTTGTCAGATGCTGAGCAGGTGCCAGTACCATATTCTTAGATTCCCAGAACCATGAGCTAATAATCCTCTCTTCTTCATATATTACCAAATCTGTGGTATTCAGGTACAACAACAGGAAATGGACTAAGACAAAGTTCTTTCCCAAATTGTTTTTCCTAGAATATATATGATGTGTTCCTCAAATAAGACATTCCTTGGTTACAGAAAGGTTGAAAAACCTTGCTTGCAGCTCCATCCATAACTGCTTCAATGACTTTGTATAATTTAGCAAAAAGTCCCATTTCCTCAGTTCCCTTCACCATCATTTTCCAGAAGAGTGCTATGAAGCCCATAGGCACTCTTAGACTCACAATGGCGTGGCAAGTGATGCCTGAACCTGCTCAATGCAACCTTTTACAGCTGCACATCTGGAAACTCCCTGACTCACACTGCTGACCCAAGGCAGACATGCCTGGGTCTGAAATCTTTCCATAAATCACCTATTTCCCTGTGCTTAATCTTCTATTTCCCAAAATTATTTCATGACGAGTCTACTTTTCTGTACAGCACTTAACGATTACTTGTCAAACGTCAGTATTTATTGTCCATACTTTGGAGAACTTCCCCATTGGAAACTTCCAACCACTAGAGAAGCAAGCCCTCTGGGAGATTAATTAGAAAGCCTCCAAACACTGAGTATTGAAAATAGCTCCCAAGCCAAAGGTATCCCATGATGGCGCAGACTTATTAGTTCTGTTTAGTTCAAACAGAAGGACTCTCAGGGGCCAAAAGTAAATATAAACTTAAGTCTCACTTCAGGGAAGACTGAAACAGGTGGAGAAATGGTAAAGATAAGAATGAGAAGTTGAGGAAATTTTTTAAAAAGGGGATATGGGACGGGCAGGGAGAAGAGGACAGAAATCAAAGCAAGGGGCAGCCAAAGTGAAAGCAGTTGGTAAGCTAAGCTTTGGTGCTGACCATGGGCAAGAAATATTGTAGAAGAGGAAAGTGCTATGAAATGAAAGCATGCCAAATTAGCTAACTATAAGTGATCCATTGTCACAACTGCAACAAATAACTGTGTACACCATTGTCAGCCCCACGAGCGTTACTGGGTTCCGTGGGTGGGCATGGAGTGATTACCTGTCCCTGTTTCCCTGGGGATATCCCACTCTTAGCACTGAATTCTATCCCAGGGAAGGTCACAATGGCAGGCAGATTGGGATGGTGGGTCATCCTAGTTAGCAATAATTCAAAATAACAGTGCAGTTTGGGGACAGTGTGTAAAGCATCCTCTCCAAGTGGTGCTTGAGGCTATCCCTGCTTCATACCTAGCACATATAATACCTAGGAAATCTTACAGCCTTTGACAGCAGCAAGTGAAAGTTCTTCATCTTCAATAGTCTATAAAGGAGGCACAATATGCTAAAACTTAGCCATTGAATTGATACAGAAATGATGATTTTATGTATACTAAAAAGTTAACTCAGCATGCAACTATAGCACTGTGGCGTCAGATCTTGGAAGCTAAGCAGGGTCGGGCCTGGTTAGTACTTGGATGGGAGACAGCCTGGGAACACCAGGTGCTGTAGGCTTGGGAGAAGGACCCAGCAACCAACTCCCCCCAAAAAAATCAGCCATTAAAGACCCTATGAATAGCAGAGAAGCACTGACAAGAGTGTTTCATCTGTTGTACATAGGGTCACTATGAGTCAAACACCAACTCGACTGCACCTAACAACAACAACATGAAGTTAACTTTCTCCTTGTGTATTATTGTACAGGATAATTTTGGGGGGTAGAAATCAATAAAAGTGTTTTAAATAAAAGATTCTGTCTCCATGTCTTTATTTTCAGTTATAGGAAAGCCACTATACATGGACAGGTACATTTTCTGAAGATGTTGCATAAGGAACGTTAATGCTATGAATATATAATGCTCTAATGTATTGATGTACTTTCCAACTCCACTTTCTAGTTACATTTTAAGGCTAAACATTGAGATGAATTTTAATTCTTTAGTCACTTAACCCATACAAGTGTTAAGTGATGTGGAGAAGCCTGGCTGGGTTGACAATATGCCACAGATAACCCACCATGGAAAGTCACTTTTCCTGTGTCTTAGATTAACAAAAGATTTATGTGTGAAATCTGAGTGTATCCTGCCATGCGTGAAAGCTCTAAAGGGAACAAGGAGGCATACGCAGAAGGGGTAGGATTTGCTTCTTGGGTCTCTGGTCACAGGTAGAAAGCCCTGCCCCTGCTTCCCAGTAGGGATGACACTGCCTCATCTCCTACATCCAAGCTTGTGTTGCTCAGATAAAGGAGGAACTCCAGCAGCTGAAAATTCCTCCTCCTCTACTGCTTCCTGTGAGATAGACAGAGAAGGGTCAATGGCAGGTCAATGGCAGTCACAGACTAGCCAGTGGAGCAGTTCTCAGGGTCTGTAAGCTGGCTTCAGGCATCACTACACTGAAAGAGCATGGTGCACCTGAGAAGTTAAGGACCATCCACTCCAGGGTCTCCCGGCTGCACCTTCTCCAGCCAGCCATGCCTTCACCATTTTCCTCTTCCTTTCTACCATTCCTGGGATTTTTCCAGTGACTACTTTGAAGAGAAAAGTCTAAGACATTGGGGAAAATGGCCAGCAATTTGGATCTTCCTATGATTCAGAAATTAGCTTTCAATGAAACTCTGGATAGCACACTTCTAAGTTTTCACACAAAAAATGGTACTTAATACCTTTGAAATTACAAAATATGTTTAATTGTAAATAGCTCCCTTAATAAACAATAAAATTATTCATTCAAAAACTGTAAAGAAGAAAATATAAACCATACACAATCCCACCACTCATAAATAACCAGTTATCAATAATAAGCACTTGTGTATTGCATTTAAACCTTTTTTTACATTTATTGTGTTTTTAAAGATTATATAATTACCATAGCTTTGTAGGACATTTAGAGGAAACAACAAAACAATAAAGAGAAAATATAATCACCATAATCCTATCACATAGTGATAATTATTTTCAAAAAATTGTTTATATTAGTTTAGTCACCACTCATAAATTCACACACTGTTATTCAGTTTTACAAAATGAGAATTATCCATTGTCTTGTAATTAGATCTTTCACTTATCAACTATTGCACAGATTTGTCTTCCTTAAGAATTTTGGCTATATTCAAGACTGTAATTGGCTTTATATTTTCTTACCTCCATTAAATAGTCTTAATTTATTCTAAGCTATCAAAAATATTTCCAATACTAGTGACTATAGTGATTTTCAATGTTAATGACAATGTTTAGCAGTGCCATCCTTTCCTTCGCACCTTCCAGTGCCTGCCTCTTTGGTTAGTCCATTCAGAATGCACCACAGGAGGCGGAATCATGAGAGGCCAATGGAACTTCCATAACTGGGGAAGGGAGGGGTGGGCCAGGAGACCAAAGACCTGAGAACAATGCCTATTGAGAAAGGATTCCAACATCAACAGTTGGATCACAACCTTTAAAGAGACTAGGTATATTTTAAAGACAGAAGAGATAATCTATCCCTCTTCTATACTTCAAACAGTTTCTTCATACACATACTTTGACACCTCCTGGAAAGAAAAGGTCATTGAGACGGCTAGGAAAGGTGCCAGCTTTTGAGTCTGGCCCTCTCAAAAGCCATCTAGGAGAAGGGATGGCATGATCATGTTAGAGGGTAATAGGCAGGAAGAAAGGAAATAGAGGTTTCTATGGCCACCTACCTTCCAGCCTAGCCATGTGCTTCCCAACCACCTATAAAAATATAAACAGCAACGTAAGTCTCTGGTGGGACAATGGCTTTGGTCTGGTGGTCAGTGCTTCCCTGATAGATAACATCCCTACAAATAGCACATTTGCTAGAAGTAATCAAAAAATTAAAATCACTGCTCACTTCCACATTCATCCAGGAAAGATAATAATGACTATGTAAGGCATACACCACTCCCAGAAATTGAAATGTGGCTGCAGAAGCCTCTATTTTCTTTCTTTCTACCTGTTACCTTCTAACATTCAGATATGTGTTTTACAGAGAACCCTATGGAAGAGATATGGCAAATGGCAATGCAGGAAATTATGTGCTAGACATAAGTTGGAAGATATTGTTATGGTCTGGGCAAGAGTAGATGGGGAACCAAGGCAGAGAAAATGAGAACTGAGAAGATTTGAGTGGCATTTAAGATATTGAAATGCCCAAGACTTACACCTGACTATATGTTAATAAAGAGAAGAGATGCATAGATGGCCTTGTCATTAATTAAGATTGGGCTCAATTTTACACTAGAACGATGTGGAGCTATAGATTTACAGATATAGCAAGAGCTAGGTTAGACCTGGGGGCACATCTGGAAGTCACTTGGACATAGACAGTATTTGAAGATGGAGGGTGCTTGAGAGAACTAGGGAGTTAGAGAAAAGGGCTGATGGAGAGATAAGCAAAAGATTCAGGGAGACTTGGGGGAAAAGAATCAAGAAGGAATGATGTCACAAAACCTGAAGAAGATCAAAGAGAGGAAGATTAATGGCTTCAAATATCCAAAGAGGCTTTGAATAATAAAGATTGAACATGCTCATGCTAATTGGCCTCATAGAGGTCAAAGAGAGCTTTGCAATAGCAGTTCTTGTGATGTTGAATAGTGTTAGGAACAAACACCAAATTTTACTGGTTGCAGTAATGAATGGATGTTAAATAATTGGAATCAACCAGTATACCTTTTGCAGATTCTAACTATTAAAGAAACAAGAAAATCAGGAAATCAATTAAAAAGGATTTTAAGTATAATTATTTTATAAGATATGAGATATGCGTGTAAGCTGAAGAGAAGAAGTCAGTGATGGTGGAACGTAGAGGCAAGGGGATCAAAAGGGATATTTGAGGGACCAAGCAAGGACTGAGAGAAGACAGAGCAAAACAGCAACTTCTAGAGTGTAGGCAAGTGGGGCAATTTATCTAGAGCAGGTGGAGAAGATTCTCTGAAATAGGACACAGAGAGGTAGGAATGGGGCATGTAGATCTATCTGAAAGTTAGAGGATAACAAACAATATGGAAACCTGAAGGAACTCACAGTCCCTATTTTCTCTGTAATAAATTAGGAGAGGATATAGTATTTACGCCTGCAGCTGTAGCCCTGTGGCATCCGATCCCGTCAGATCTTGGAAGCTAAGCAGGGTCAGGCCTGGTTAGTACCTGGATGGGAGACCGCCTGGGAACACCAGAAGCTGTAGGCTTGGGAGAAGGACCTGGCAACCCCCTCCCAAAAATCAATCTGCCATTGAAAACCCTATGAACAGCAAAGAAGCACTGACAACAGTGTTTCCCCTGTTGTACAGAGGGTCGCTATGAATCAGATACCGACTCGACGGCACCTAACAACAACAACAACAACGACATAGTATTTACACAGGATTAGGTAGCAGGATTGCATAGGGAATAAGAAAGACTGGTTGATATAAATAATAATAAACCTATAATGCCCAATCTACATGGCCCCAAATCAATCATTTTAATTTGAGAAGCAGTCACATAAGAATACCACTACCAGGCTCAAGGCAACTATTTTCATTTCAGTATATCTTCTTAACTTACATTTAATAATTGTTCATAATTTGAGCAAACAGATGTTGAACATATATTATGTGCTCAGTGTTGTACAAGGTGCTAGAGATATACATATATCTTTTCAAGCACACTTTCTTTCACAGGGATTCTGTGGTATTATTAGTTTCATAAATATCACCCCTGAAGGTACATCCTCCTTGCCTTTTTTTTTTTTCAGTACTGCAGGGTTCAATGCAGGCCCTTACTCATACTTTGCAAGTATTCTACCTCTGAGCTGTACTCCCAGCCCATGTTTTGTTTTTTGATCTTGAGATAGGATCTTGCTAAATTATACAGGCTGCTTCTGGTCTTGAACCTGTGACTCTCCTGCCTCTGCCTCCAAAGTCACTGAGATTATAGGCATGAGCCACCAACCCTGGCATCAATGTTATCTGTAGAACTCAGTCACAATAAGGCAGAATACCTACATCTTTGTTAGAGCAAACCTCAAGTTGTGATTAAGTCTCATCTCAGCATCAAGGCTCTTGACTTACTTCTTTTGAAAAGGTCAGAGCTCAGCCAGGCTTGGTGGTGCATGCCGCCTGTAATCCCAGCAGCTCCAGAGGCAGAGGCAGGAGGATCGCAAGCTCCAGACCAGAGGCCGTCTGCATAATTTAGAGAGACCCTGTCTCAAAAAGTAGGAAAATGGGCTTGGGGCACAGCTCAGTGATACAGCACTTACCCAGCATGCAAGCTCGAGGCCCTAGGTTCAGCCCCTGGTATCACAAAGAAACAAACAAACAAAAAGGTCAAAGCTCCCTCTCCATCTTTATTAAGGCACTAGGTTCTCAGACAACATAAGAAAGGTAGTGATGAGATCGTGACACAAAGCAATGCTTACATACTTACCCATAACCTTTGATTCAGCCTTAGAGTGTTAATATATCCCCTGAAAGGAACTTGGGGCCAAATTGATACTTCAGTGGATTCCATGAAAGGGAATAGCTACTCCACATTCTGCAATAAAAATGGGTTGAACAGGAATATACTATGGTGAAGCAGGAATATGTGTAATCGTAGGAGCTTAAACAACACAGATCATGCTGGCCACAGTATCCTAAATTCAAGTGTGGATGTGGTTCTTCTGAGCAGTGGGGGGACTGTGGAACTCTGGAAATACTGAGGACCAAGGTGGGAAATTGTCCATGGTTGGCAGGCATCTCCATCACAGGAGACCCCTGTAGCAAGTGGGGTATGTTGAGATCAACAGTTACCTTGCCTCACATCGTTTCTATGGATGCACAAATGCTACATGTGCAGCTGTGAGGGCAGGTGCTTATTACTCTCCATCCCACAGAGATGTTAACTACTCCCTGAGCATCTTGGGTGAGCTTGTGGGCATGTGCCAAGAAAACTTGCCTCATTTCTCCTCTGACAAAGACAGGCATGCCAGATGGTGGTCCTAGAATGTACATGGATATTGGCCTCCTGTGACACCTTTGCCCTCTTGTCAGGTGGCTGGGGCTCCATCCTGGTCCCATGCAGTGTTCATGAGTAGAGACAGAACATGAAGCTGGAATTGTGAAAAACCAGTGGGATTTTTCCATCCTGACCCAAAGCCCTTTGAGCTCAAAGATATGGACACAGTTTCTCCTTCCTGGTGCAGTGAGTACAACACCCCTTGTGAAGAACTAAATCTACTCATGTGTGACCACAGTCCTTAGGGATGGACAAAGACCATGTTGGCCACATTCTGCTGGGTGGACGGACAAACCATGGCTTGGAGGGGGACACTCTCACTCAGCATCCCGGCAAACTCAAGGAGAAAAAGAGACCCTGTTCACTTGGGGCTCCTTTCCCAGCAGCAAGTTGCCCTGGAGGTGGCTGCTCCATCCTTCTGACTATGAGGAAGAGACTCACGGAAAAGATGCCCAAGCTCTAGTCTCAGCCACAGGGAGATGTTTCTACCTCTGGGGGAGACAAGTAGGATGTGGAGAGCAAGTGGAGCGTCTTCCACCTGCCCCCGAGGGCCCCGCTCTCTCCTCTCCTGAGTGTCTTTGCCCCTTTCCCCTCACCATGTCCCCTCCAATGCTGCCAGCTCTTTTGATCACCCCCACTGCCTGCCTTTGCAGAACTGCTCTGCAGAGGTGCAGGACCCGTAGGCACTGGTCTCCCGCGTCCAAGCCCTGAATTGGTGGCCTCCCTGCTCCCAACACCGTTCTCCCTGCTGATTCCCGGTGGTTATCTTGGTGCCACTATCCTATACCCTTGACTGCATCCTGTGTCCTTAATTCACTGGGTTCTGCCTCTTGCTCCCCTGGAATTTACAGCCCCTGCTGAAGTCAAGCAACATTACCTCACAAATTGGTGCTAAGCAGAGGTGCCCTTTCCAGGCTCTGTTCGGTCTCACTCAGGTCAGAGCCAATGCTGGGGAAAGCTAACCAAGAGTTTTGATTTAAAAGATCATCCACTGGGTCACAGGCCCAGTAGTGGTGAGCAAAAGTAAGTAAAAGCTAGTGAATAGTGTTAAAAAAGACCAGCTACTCAGTGCAATGGTGATTCAAAAGACTCACAGCTGGTTCTTCTTCCACAAAAATCTGTGAAGTGCACCGACCACTCTCAAGTGGCCAGGATAAGTTTTAGGGTCAGAAGGTGAGGACTGTTTCCCTGAATCCAATGCCCAGAACAAGGGCGAGTGGTCAAAAAACATGATAGTCAAATCAAATTAACTCATACAAATGCAGTTTTTTAAAAATATATGATTTTATATAGTACAAATACATTAAAAATAAAATTTATATGTACATAAATAAAGTTATTTCAATCAACCATTTTGTTGTTAGGTGCTTTCGAGTCAGCTCTGACTCACAGTAACTCTATGTACTACAGAACATAACACTCCCCAATTCTATATCAGGCATGTGATCTATTTTACATTTAAGCTCATTGTGGCAGACACTATCAATCCATCTAGTTGAGTCTTTCTTTTTTCTCTGACCTGTCACTCTCCCAACCTTGATGTCCGTCTCCAGGGACTGGACCCTCCTGACAACATGGCCAAAATACATCAGACACAGTCTAGCCATCCTTGCTTCCAAGGAACACTCTGGTTGCACTTCTACTAGGACAGATGTGTTGGTTCTTTTGGCAGTGCATGGTATATTCAATATTCATCCCCAGCATGATAATGTGGAAGCATCAGTCTTCTGTCTCCCTTATTCAATGTCCAGCTTTCACAGCCATATGATGCAACTGAAAATACCATGGCATGATTCAGGCACACAATCATCTTCAGTGTGACATCTTTACATTTCAACACTTTAAAGAGGTCTTTAGTAACATCTTTTCCCAGTGCAATGCATCTTTTAATTTCTTGGTTGCTGTTTCCATGGGTGTTGATTGCTAAACCAAGTAAAGCAAAATTTTAGACAACTTCAGTCTCTTCTCCATTGACGATAAAGTTGTGTACTGACCCAGTTGTAAGGACTTTTGTTTTCTTGATGTTTAGGTGCAATCCATACTGAAGGCTGTGCTCTTTGATCTTCATCAGTAAATGTTCCAAACCCTCTTCACTTTCAGCAAGCAGAGTTGTGTCATCCACATAACACAGGTTGTTAATGATTCTTCCTCTAATCATGATGCCACATTCTTCTTCATAAGGTCCAGCTTCTCAGATTATTTGCTCAGTGTAGGGATTGAAGAGGTATGGTGAAAAGATACAGCCCTAGTGCACACCTTTCTTGATGTTAAACCAGGCAGTGTTTTCTTATTCTGTTCGAATAACTGCCTCCTGATCCATGTATGGATTCCTCACGAGTACAATTAAGTGCTCTGGTATTCCCATTCTTTGTCATGTTATACATAATTTATTGTGATCCACACAGTCAAATGCCTTTGCATAGTTAATAAAACATAGATAGACATCATTTTGGTATTCTCTGCTTTCAACTAATATCCATCTGACATCAGCGATGATGTCCCTGGTTCCAAGCTCTCTTCTGAGTCCAATTTGATTTTTCTCATAGTTCCCTGTCTATATATTGCTGCAGTCACTTTTGAATGAAATTTAACAAAATTTTACTTGGGTATGATATTAATGATATTGCTTGGTAATCTCAGCATTCAGTTGGATCCCCTTTCTTGTGAATAGGCACAAATGTTGATCTCTTCCAGTCAGTTGTCCAAATAGCTGTTTTCCAAATCTCTTGGCATAAACAAGTGAGCACCTCCCATGCTGCATTTGTCTATTGAAATATCTCTGTTGGTTCTTCATCAATTCCTGGAGCCTTGTGTTTCACCAATTCCTTCAAGGCAGCTTCCACTTTGTCCTTCAGTACCATTGGTTCCTGATCATATGCAACCTCTTGAAATGGTTGGTCATCCCCATTTCTTTTTGCTATAATGACTGTGTGTATTCCTTCCATCTTCTTTTGGTGTTTCCTGTGTCATGTAATATTTTTCCTGTAGAATACTTCATTGTTGCCACTGGATGCTTGAAGTTTTTCTTCACTTCCTTAAACCTGAGAAAAGCAGAGTATATTCTTCCCTTTGGGTTTTTTATCTTCAGCTCTTTGCACAACTCATTATAATATTTGACTTTGTCTTCTCAAAATCTTCTGTTTTATTCCTCAACTCATAATGTCTTCCTTTTACTTTAGCTGCTCCACATTCAAAGCCAAGTTTTAGAGTCTCCTTTAACATGTAATCTAGTCTTTTCTTCCTGTCTTTTTAATAAGCTTTTTTTTCCTCATTAATGATATCTTTGATGTCATGACACAACTCATCTTGTCTTCAATCATTAATATTTATTGCAACAAACCTGTTCTTGACTGAACTCAGGTGAGATATCCTCAAGGTCATAACTTGGTGCTCATACACTTGTTCAGTTTTAGTTTGATCCTGCGTATGAACAGTTGATGGTGTGATCCACAATCAGCACTTGGTCTTGTTCTGACTTTTGTTATGGAGCTTTTCCATTGTCTCTTTCCACAAATGTATTCAGTTTGGTTCCTTTATGTTCCATCTGTGAATTCCATGTGTATAGTCAGTTTATGCTGGTGAAAAAATGTATTTGCATTGAAAAAGTCATTGGTCTGACAAAATTCTATCTTGTGATCTCCAGCATTGTTTCTATCACCAAGGTCATATTTTCCAACTACTGAGCCTTCTTCTTTGTTTCTAACTTTTCCACTCCCATCACCAGTAATTATCAGTACATCCTAATTGTATGTTTGATAGATTTCAGATTGCAGTAGCTGGTAAAAATATTCCCTATCTTCATTTGTGGCATTAGTAGTGTGTGCATAAATGTGTGAATAATAGTCATATTACCTGGCCTTCCTTGAAGGTGTATGGATATTATTTGATCACTGACAGCTTTGTACTTCAGGATATATCTTGTGATGTCTTTTTGATGATGAGTGCATCCTCATTTCTCTTTAATCTGACATTCACAGTATAGTTGGCCATATGATTATCTGATTCAAAATGGCCCAAAGCAGTCCATTTTAGCTCACTGAGGTCCAAAATGTCAATAATTATGGGCTCCATTTCCTTATTGGTGATTTCTAATTTTCCTAGATTCATATTATGTATAGTCCATGTTCCAGTTATTAATGGATTACAGTTATTCCTTTTCATTATGAATCCTGTCACATTAGTAAATGGAGGTACCTCTGGATTTACTCCATTCTTGTCATTAAAATAAATTCTACTTTGACGAAGCAACTCTTCCACAGTCATGTTTTGAGTGCCTTCTAACCTGCAGGGCTCATTTCCCAGCTCAATGTCTGACAGTGTTTCTCTGTTATTCATAGGGTTTTCAATGGCCAATTGCTTAGAGAGTGAGTTAGCCATGTCCTTCTTCCTAGCCTGTCTTAGTCTGGAAACTCAGCTGAAACCTGTCCACCATGGGTGACGCAGATGGTATCTTTAATACTGGTGACACAGCTTTCAGCATCACAGCAACATGCAAGCTCCAACAGTACAGCAAACTGACAGATATATAGTGGGACCATTTTTAGCACATACAATTAAGTAGACTGTTTGGGTTTAAAAAGACTTTGTGAAAAGAAACTGAGTGAAAATTGCCTGTAGAAACATTTGCAATGACATTAGATACTAGAAGGCAAGGGAAGGATCTATGTTCAGCTCCAGTGGCTCAGGCCTGTGCTCTCTCTTGCACTCAGAGGTCATTTTCCCAGAAGGCACCATGGTATATATGTAACTAACACACAGCTACAGGCACTTCTCCCTAAAACCCCCTCAGCTGTCAGGATGCTCAGTGTTCCTACTCCTGAGAACTCTTTTCCCCTTTGATTTCTAATCAAAGTGATATGGCATTTCTGGGGTGTTTTTCTGACCCTAACAGCCACTTCTACAGCTCTCTAGATACAAGTGTCCCACAATACATCCAATGGTGACACTAACATCATAAAGTCAGCAGCAGACCATTCTGGACCCCCATAGGCCCACAGGCCTCCCCCTTCAGAGGCAGCACTGCTGACCCACTGGCTGTTAGGAAGGATCTCCAGCAGCCCTGGCAGATTGGATAACTGGGCAGACAGCTCACCAAAGTCAGAAAGGCATTAAACTTACATTTACTGGTTTATTAGCAAGTTTACAAATGTACAGCCAGACAAGGAGGCACATGGGACTGAATCAATAGCTTCTGACCTTGTGGATTTGAGGTGTACTCACCTCCAGGCAAGCAGGCCAGCTCAGCTATTCAGAAGCCCCTCAAATCTTGCCTTACCACTGTGGTATCTGATCCTGTCAGATCTCGGGAGCTAAGCGTGGTCAGGCCTGGTTAGTCCTTGGATGTAAGACCACCTGGGAACACCAGGTGCTGTAGACTTGGGAGAAGGACCAGGCAACCCACTCCCAAAAAACAACCAGCCATTGAAAATCCTATGAATAGCAGTGAAGCACTGACAATAGTGTTTTGCCTGTTGTATGCAAGGTCGCTAGTTAGGTGCCCACTCAATGGCACCTAACAACAACAATCTCCAGTCCCACCTCCTCACCCCAACTCCCCAGGGGTTAGTGGGTAAAGGGTGAAACTTCCAGCTGTCTAAGTCATTTGCTTTTTTATTGGGAACTCAGAGGGCTGGCCCTAAAGCATCTTGTCGGCATAAAGTAGGACTACACCTCCAAATCAAAAGAGAAAGCCTAAGGGTTTTAGGAGCTTTGTGTCAGGAACTTGGGACAAAAACCAGCTCTATTTCTTGTCCACCTCTAGGGCTGATGCATCTTCTTAAAGAATATAGCGCTGGGTGCACCTAGGGGTCAAAACATAGGCCTCCTAGAACCGCCTTAACTCACGGGACTTAGGTAGAAATGGGAAACTAACAAAATCAAGGCTTTCATTTGTCAGTAGAGTGACAAAATATGGACATAATACTGCTTATATTATTATTATTATTATCATTATTTGCAGTATGAGGGGTTGAACCTAGAGCTTCCCACATGCCAGGCAAACACTTTACCACACAGCTGCACCCTCAACCCCTATTTTATTTTTTGATTTGAGACAGTCTTACTAAGTTTCTCAGACTGTCTCTTACTTCAAACTCCGGATCTTCCTGCCTCAGCCTCCTGAGTTGCTGGAATTACAGGTGTGCGCCATGGCACTGAGCTTATAATCTTGCTTTTAAATTTTAATCACAAGTAGATACTTTCATAAGGAAAAGGGTACTGGTCAGCTTTTACTGAGGACAGCAAACTCCTTTATTTTCCATTCATGCCTTTCATAGAGATAAATGTAAAAAAGTTGCTAAGGCGATAAGGTGACTTTTTTCAAATGCTACTTCAAAACATCAGTTTGTAGGGTTTTAAAAGTTACTGACACAATTAATATAACCCCAAGGACATTATATTTTCTAAGATATTGAGACATGTCCCTCAGACAAAAAAAAGATCCTGATATAAAAAATGAAATGCACTCTGCAATGCTCCCAGTCTCTCATCATTTCTGGAAGATCTCTGTCATTGGCAATAATAATAATAATAATAATAATAATAATAATAATAATAATAATAATATAATAATGCATTCTCCTAGGAGAAGTTATTTAAAATGTCTGTATGGTATTGAGTCTTAATCTGATCAAAGTTAACCAGTGTTTTCCATTGTAGAATATCCTTAAAGTCAAGCTCTTGTTAATATTTTTAAACTTTTTTATTAGTAACTTTTGATGTACAACTTAATGGGTCTCATTATGACATTTCCATACATGCATTTCATAGTCCATTGCTCATGTGAACTTCCCCCTTACCCTCTGTGACCCTCTTGTTACTATGTTTTAAAATCTCTCCTACTTATGACCCTGAGACATTGGTCTGAGTGATCATGCTCCTTCAGAACACCAGTACCAGGTGGCCATGGCCAGCTGGGTTCCTGCTTTCTCTGGACATGTGACCAGAGACAGGCCTGTTGGCTCAGCTAAAGGAGGCAGCTTGCCTAGGGCTATGGATATGGAGCCTCACCTCCAAGCAAGTTCCTGCAGTTCCTCTCATTGAGAAGAGGCATGTGGGCAAAAGAGAGCAGGCAAAGAGTGTCATTGGTAATGCCACAGGGCTGATACAAAGGAATAGAATCCTGGCTAAGGTGCTACTTTCTGAAAGAGGCTCTCCCCACTTTCTCTTCCTGCACTGGATGGGATGATCTCAGGATGAGAACTCCCAGCCCTGTCCCAGAATGTATTCCTATTCATACAACCAACAGGGGAGCCCATCTACTCACAATCTCCATGAAACGGGATGGATCCAAGTTCTCATCAGCTGGTGAATGGATAGAGAAATGGGGTTTACATACACACAGTGGAATACTGTTGCATCATAAAAAGGAATATAATCCTGTCATTTGCAACAACATGGATAGAACTAGAAGACATTATATTCAGTGAAAAAAGACAGGCATGAAAGACTGGTTCTCTGATCTTGCTTATATGTGAAATCTTGAAAATCTCATCACTTAGAAATTGACAGTAGAATAGGAGTAACCAGAGGCTGCAGGGATTCCATGGATAGGAGGGGCGGGGAGAAGGTAGTCAACAGGTATTAAGTTACAGTTACACATGAGCAGGAAGTTCTTGCGTGCTACTGCACAGGAGGCTGAGTGTAAATAAAGAGAATGTGTTCTGTATTTCTGAAAAGCTAGAAGACAGGACTCTGGATGTTCTCACCACAAAGAAATAATCAGTGTTTGAGGAGAGGGAGCAGCAAGTGGAGCCCTGACTGTGCTGTGAAATGAGCGCATGCGCCTCATGGGAGGAAGGTACTTTCCCTTTTAAATGTAAACAGTGCCCTTTAGAAATGTAGCAGAGGACACTAAAAAATGGAAAGACCTCCCCTGCTCCTGGATAGGAAGAATTAATATTGTAAAAATGGCTATCCTACCAAAAGCAATCTATAGATTTAATGCAATACCCATGAAAATTCCACTGACTGACTTCACAGAAATAGAAAAAATGATCCAAAAATTCATATGGAACCACAAAAGACCACGAATAGCCAAAACACTTTTAAGCTGCAAATCTAATGCAGGGGGAATCACAATCCCTGGCTTCAAACTTTACTACAAGGCAGTGGTTGCAAAAACAGCTTGGTACTGGCACAAAAATAGGCCCGAAGACATCTGGAGCAGAATAGAAGACCCAGATATACCTCAACACACCTATAGCCACCTTATTTTTGACAAAGGAGCAAAGCAAGTAAACTGGAAAAAGGACAGCCTCTTCAACAAATGGTGCTGGGAAACATGG